>MJUU01072657.1:75369-91852 GCA_002080025.1 Modiolus philippinarum
CTTAGTTATATATACCACTACTAATGAAAATTTTCGTCAAAGTTTTCTCTGCTTCTATAAGTGGAAATGATTTAATATTTAGTCTCAAGATTCATATAGATGAGTTGTACCTATAAGCTATTTTCAGGTTTGTTGCACTATTACTTCCTGTTTACAGATACATTGATACTTAGTTATATATACCACTACTAATGAAAATTTTCGTCAAAGTTTTCTTTGCTTCTGTATGTGGAAATGATTTAATATTTATTCTCAACCTTCATAATGATGAGTTGTACCGTGTAAGCTATTTTCAAGTTTGTGGCGCTACTATTTCCTGTTTGCAGATACATTAATACTTAGTTTCATATACCACCACTATTGAAAATTTTTCGTCAAAGTTTTCTCTTCTTCCAAAAGTGGAAATGATTTCATATTTGGTCTGGAGCTTCATGATGATGAGTTGTACCGTGTAAGCTATTTTCAGGTTTGTTGCGCTACTACTTCCTGTTTACCGATACATTGGTATGTTGATACTTAGCCTAAATTAAGTTTTTTGAATAACATTAAAAGACGCAGTTGACTTTAAAGATCAGCCTTTTATTTAAACTTCTTATTATATTGGGCATGCGGGGGTATTCATTTGTGGCCAAGTGGACCACAGTACCTCTAGTTTATATTCTGTTAACACTGTTCATTTATTTCATTTAATTATGACAATAAAAAACTTTCTACTGGTCATTTATATTTAGAGCATCTACAAAATATATTATTCCTTAATCAAATGTTTCCTTGTATTTCTGACACATCTAATAAATAATAACCCTTTGAATAAATTAATTGAGGACAATAGATTAATCACAATGTATTGTGATTATTATTGGGGTAATTATAGGTGTGAATAAATATGGCATATTACAAAATTAAAATTACCACCTTTGGCTTGTCATTTTATGTAGGGCTTTCTTGATTTTTTTTTCAATTAAACAGATGAAATATCATTTCTTAATTTTATCTCTCACATTTATAACATGACTTTCTTATAGGAACATCTCTAACTATAACACCAAGTTACTTATTACTTGTTATAATTCACATGTAAAATTAATATTCAAAAACAAAAAAAAAAAAAAGAAAAGTTTCACTGATCATGAAAAATAGTACATTGGTTTGTTAGCATGGTTAAAGTGGTCTTTATTTGGAGGGAATACTTTCATTTTAGACATGAAAAGCGTGGTCTTTGGTTGGATCAGGGAGGTGGTCTCTGATGGGAGGTCAAAATGTATTACAAATGGTTAATGCATGAGAAATGTGGTCACAAAAAGGAGGTGGTCTCTTAAGGGAGGGGTCTTATAATAGAGGGACTACTGTAACTGCAGTTCAGATCATAATTATATGTAAATTTAAAAGTAAATATATTAAAATAGAATTATATATAGCAATTTTAAGAAATTTTTTGTAGAAAGTGATATTTATTCATGTAACTTTTACATGTTTTGTTCTTGTTTTTTCATATAGCGAAGAATGTAAACTTTTCAACTCTACTAGATAATGAATCGGATACAGAAACAGATGTGCACAAGACACAAAAAAGACGTAAGTAAATGGTGAAAAGCAACTACAAAATTAATGAAGTACTTTAAAAGTATCAGGTATCAGTTTGAATTGATGATTGCATGTATAAGTATTAAATACCTATAGCAATAAGAAATTTGCAAATGAAAACCGAAGCAGCATCTTAAAATCATAAATACAGAATACATGGCAATATAAGGATCACATACAAGATGAAGAAAGTAAAATATAATAGAAATGTTACAAAAAAGAAAGTAACAACATTTTGAACCCTTAAAAGAAAGAACTGGAATGTCATCAGGTGCTTTGGATTGGTAAGCATGGCCTGCTACACAGGAAACTAATTGCAGTTAGGACCACGATTATATGAAAAGTTAAATGGAAATTTTTTTTGAATGTGTTGTATAGCCATTTGAAAAACCTTTGTATAAAGGGATATGAAATAAATCTACTGTACATGAGACAATATCCAAATTTTTACACTGAAAATGGTACAGAGTACAAATATAATTTTGACAGTCTTATTATAATCTCAGCTTTAGGCAAAATAAAAAAATACATTAGCTTCTCAGGCACCTGCCTCATCTCTTTTCTCAGAGCTAATTTTCCTTTTTTATTTAAGTTTCAAATAAAAAAAAACAAAATCACCTGCCTCATCACTCTTTGGGCATTTCAGCAATGTAAAAAGATGCCTCATCATGATTTTGAACCAATAAAAATAAAAATCTTCTGCCTCCCTGCCTCATCATTTTTTCTGAAAAATGGCCTGAGAATCTAATCATTATTTTTGTATGGCCTTAGCAGGGACGGTATATAGTGATAATAGTGTTCATTTGTTCTGCTGTTTGTCCTTCTTATAGAAGGTACACACTCTGTTGCGACAACTCCTCCTAGACCACATGGTGAAATTCAATGAAACTTTCACAAAATGTTCAGTACATATTGCCATTGTGTGCCAACTATTTTAAAGTTTGATTTGTTTTTCTTTTTTTTTCAAATTTGTAGCTCACCTAGAAGTAGAAGTGTGTATGTGGGATGGGGGGGGGGGGGGGGGGGGGAGGGGTAGGAAGATAGGTTAAAGTCATCCTGCTTGCTTACATGTCCCACAGCAACCATATTGATATGTATGATGCATTTTGGGTTGACAACTATAATGCATGCTTCGGATGCTGTATCTGACCTACCCTTTAAGCTTGAGCGACTTGGTTAGGTAGAATTGGCCTTTATCAACCGTATTGGTATGTATGATGCATTTTGGATGACAACTGCAATGTATGCTTCTGACCTATATTTTTCAAACGATTGACTTGGTTACTTAGAAAGGTTTAACTCCATTCGTGCTTACTGACATGTCCCACGTGAGGCATATTGGTAAGTATGATGCCTTTTGGGATGACAGTTGCAATAATTGCATTGATGCAGTCTGTGACTTACATTTTACAACATAAAGAATGTTTTAAGGGAGTATGAGTGAAAAAAATTTTGTAATTAGAATTAAGATGCTGACCTTTTATTTTAAGGAGCTTTGCTAATACAATGAAGAACAACTTGAACAAAAATTTTGAAAATCAATGTAAGAATTTTTGAGATATACTGTAAACGTGGAAATTTTAGCGTGGGGGTTATTTTCGCTTATTTCGTGTTTGAGAATTTTACGCGAATATTACCACCACGCGAATACTTTTAATAACAAATATTTTACAATTAAATTTCCAAGATCCGCGAAAATTATAACCACGCGAAAGGTTTGGGTATGGCACTTCGCAAAATTAACCCCCCCGCGAAAATAACCACGTTTACAGTAAGATGTCAAAATTTTGGCGAAACATTTGACTCTAGATATGAAAAAGAAAGGAAATGGGGTAAATGTCAAGGAGACAACATCCCATATCGAGGTTAAAATGACTCCAAAACGAAGCATCTAGGGGTCACCGTACGGTCTTCAACACAGTGAGGAACCTCGCACCATATAGCAAGCCCTAAATGGCCCCAAAAGGGTAAAAAAGTGAATAAATCAATGGAAACAAACCACATCCAATAACCCAAATAGAGTTTTCCATCAATTTCCAGTAGTTGTTTACATAGAATATACTATAATATAATTAGAAGTTAAAAAATATGTTGTACATAGAATATACTAAGATATAATTAGAAGTTGAAAAATATGTTGTCTATTTATTAGCTCACCTGGCCAAAGGCCATGTGAGCTTTTGCAATCACTCGGCATCCGTCGTCTGTCGTCTGTCCGTCCGTTAACTTTTATTCAAAGATCTTTTCCTCAGAAACTATTAGGCCAATACTAAACAAACTTGGCCTGAATCATCACCAGGGTATGCACTTTCAAGTTTGTGATTTTTATGTCCGTAGATCAAACAACATGGTTGCTGTTACTAAAAATAGAACATAGCGGTAAATTGCAGTTTTTTGCAAATTACTTGAAAATCGTTTCAGATATAAAAAATCTGACATGGAGTAAAAATTATCAGCATGATGAGATCTACCCACTGTGCAGTTTTGAAGAAAATCTGAAACCTGTCCTCGAAGTTATAGCCCTTTCCCTTAAAATTTTCAAAATTTTGCTTTTTTTAGCTCTATTCACAAAGTGAGGAGGGCTAATGTGATACCCCTAGAGTCTGCTTCTGCGTCCGCGACCAGTTAGGAAGAATGGTTAAAGTCAATTCCTGCTTACTGACAAGCCCCACATCAATCATATTGGTATACCTGATGCATTTTGGGATGATGACTGGAATGCATACTTCAGATGCTGTCTCTGACCTACATTTTACGCATGAGCGACTTGGTTAGGTAGAATGGTTAAAGTCCATTTACGCTTACTGACATGGCCCACATCAAACATATTGGTATGTATGATGCATTTTAGGATGACAACAACAATGCATGCTTTGGATGCTGTCTCTGACCTTCAATCATTTTACGCATGAGTGGCTTGGTTAGGTAGAATGGTTAAAGTCAATACCTGCTTACTGACAAGCCCACATCAATCATATTGGTATACCTGATGCATTTTGGGATGATGACTGGAATGCATACTTCAGATGCTGTCTCTGACCTACATTTTACGCATGAGCGACTTGGTTAGGTAGAATGGTCAAAGTCCATTTACGCTTACTGACATGGCCAACATCAAGCATATTGGTATGTATGATGCATTTTGGGATGACAACAACAATGCATGCTTCGGATGCTGTCTCTGACCTTCATTTTATTCATGAGCTACTTGGTTAGGTAGAATGGTTAAAGCCCTTCCCGCTTACTGACATGGCACACATCAACCATATTGGTATGTGTGATGCATTTTGGATGACAACAACAATTGCTTCGGATGCTGTCTCTGACCTACATTTTACACATGAGGGACTTGGTTAGGTAGAATGGTTGAAGTCCATTCTGTTTACTGCCATGGCCCACATCAACCATATTGGTATGTATGATGCATTTTGGGATGACAACAACAATGCATACTTGGGATGCTGTCTCTGACCTACATTTTACGCATGGACGACTTGGTTAGGTAGAATGTTTAAAGTCCATTCCGGTTTACTGACATGTCCCACATCAACCATATTGGCCGCCTTGCGTGGTCCCGGCTTATGAATAGGCCTGCAACATCCTCTGAGCTTGGAGTTTGAGTCTTCCTAACAGAGGCCCGGCACCTAGATCGGTTTTCAGGGGCTCCGGCTACAGAGCTGCCGGGCACGTCCCCAGTTGGTGGATAGGGGAATGTCCTGTCTATGCGGGGTAGTCAGGTCATAATACGGAAAGCCTGACCGCGAACGATTGTAGCCAAACTGTTTGGAGAAACGCCACGCTCCATGCAGTATAAAGACCCCTTCTGTATTTCTCTAAAGAGAGCAGATGCACTGGGTGTCGTATGGAAGGCTAAATTTCCTGCCCCTAACCAATTTCTCCATTTTTTCAGTTGCAATTAAAAGTCATTACCCAGGTTGTCCCTTCCACCTTTATTTCTTTCTTTTTTAAACGACCGCAAAAATTTTTGCGGTCGTATATTGGTATGGTGCTGTTGTCGTCGTCGTTGTCGTCGGCGTCGTTGTCTTCGTCTGGAGACACTTTTGTTTTTGGTCAATAACTTTTGTTCCAGTAAATCAATCCTTATGAAATTTAAAATAATGCTCTTTGGTACAAAAGGAAGGCTTACAGTAGTTTTGGTCATTGTGACCCCACCCGTTTTCAAAAAAGGGGCCAGAAAAGGGTTAAATTGGGTGTCTTCACATATTTGTCTGTAGAATCTTTATTATTAATCGGATTTTGATGTGGTTTCTTTCAGTGTGCTCCTGAGGAAATTTCCAATCTGGAGTAAGCCAACTGATTTCACGTAGCATGTACCGTTCCCGAGATAAATGGGCCCAAAAGGGGCGAATCCAAAAAAAATTATTTTTTTTATTTTTTCTCAGATTTTGATGCGGTTTTTTTAATGGATTGCTTATGAAAAATAAACACAGCTTTCTGCTATTAGACTTTTGGTAACTTGTTTGCTTACCTAGCTATGAGGGGCCAAACAGGGCCAAATTGCTAATTTGCAGATTTCCTAAAAAAAAATTTTTTTCATCGGATTTTGATGGGATTTTTTTCTGTAGATTCCTCTTGATATAAGTGGTATGCCAACGGATTTGTCGTAGCTCTTACTGTTTTCGAGCTATACGGGGGTTGAAGGGGCCAAAACTGGAAACTTGCAGATTACATGAAATTTTTATTTTTCATCGGATTTCGATGGGATTTTTTTCTTAGGATTCCACTTGATATAATCTTTCAGTAGTATGTCAATGGATTTGGTGTAGCTCTTACCGTTTTTGAGCTATAAGGGGTCAAAGAGGAACCATAAGGAGTCATAAGGGCTAATTTTCATTTTCCCTAGTTTGTGTCCAGTCAATTACTGGGTCAATCCCCTTATTGTGGCCATGCAATTATTGTGTCAAGCTCTTTTGTATATCCACACTCGCTTTCAATTACACTTGTTCAAATTTCAGTGGTCGACATGCTGCGGTTGTATCATGCTGTGCTCGGCGTAGCCCTTTATTTACTTATAATTGTTTGCAGTGTTTAACCTGTTCTCGTCCTGATATAGCTGAAATATTGCTCATTGGACATTAAACTCTAACTAATCAATCAATCATTGTATAAAGCTTTAATGGTTTTATATTGATATTTTATATATTTATTATAATTGTTCAACTTACTTAACAGTTCTCGCCATAATATAGCTGAAGTATTGCTGAAGCCAAAACTGCTCATCTATGAGTCTGTCTGTGTATGAATCCTCAACTCCTTCAAAACTACCAGTCCAATTCCAACCAGCCTTTCAGGATATGTTTTTCACCTGGTCTAGATGCGCACATGATACTTAGAATTTTGATTGTATATACTTTAGAGGTTCACGGAACCAAAGTTGCTCATTTGTTATTCTGGTTAGTTAATCCTCAACTCCATCATAGCTATAAGTCAGATTCAAACCAAACTTGAAAGATATGTTGTTCTCCTGATTTTGTTGTGCATATGATACATAATATTTTGATTTTACAGATTTAAGAGGTTCACTGAGCCAAAATAGCTCATTTGTCAATTTAGTTTGTTAATGTGGTACTCTTTCAAAACTATAAGTCATATTCCAACCAATCTTTCAGAATTTGTTGATCACATGATTTGATTGTGCGCCTGATACTTAAAATTTTGATTTAACAGATTTTAGAGGCTCACTTTGGCAAAAATGGCTCTTCTTTACTGCAGGCGACATTAGTGTTCCATGGAACACCCATCAATTTTCAAAATGGCCACCAAAAAAGGCGGGAAAATTCAATATTGTCTAATTTCAATGAAATTTGATTTCCAAATAGGTATTGATGTCACAACTTCAAAACAGATGTTAACAATTGTTCATTGATGGCCATTTTCAAAAGGGTCGCCAAAAAAGGCGGGAAAATTTAACATTGTCCAATTTCAATGAAATTTGGTTTCCAAATAGATATTGATGTCGCAACTTGAAAACCGATATTGAAAATTATTTGTTGACTGCTATTTTCAAAATGGTTGCCAAAAAAGGTGTGAAAATTCAACATTATCTGATTTCATTTAAATTTAGTATCCAAGTGGATATTGATGTCACTACCTCAAAACAGGTGTTGAAAATTGTTTGTTGACTGCCATTTTCAAATGGCTGCCAAAATAGGCAGGAAAATTCAATGGTGTCCGATTTCAATGGAATTTGGTTTCCAAATAGGTATTGATGTCACAACTTCAAAACTTATGTTGAGAATTGTTTGCTGAGGGCCATTTTCAAAATGGTTGCCAAAAAGGCGGGAAATTTAAACATTGTCTTATTTCAATGAAATTTGGTTTCCAAATAGATATTGATGTTGCCACTTCTGCAAAACCTATGTTGAAAATTGTTTGTATTTCAAAACTGGTGTTGAAAGTGGTCCTTCACAAGAACGTTTTTTGTCAAAAAAGCCCAACAAAGAAATAAAGTAAAACATGATCAGACTTTAAATACTGCACAAAATATTGTTGGTTTTCGAGGTACTTAAGTTTGAAAGACTGATGATAAACTGTATAACTAACAATGTTACCACGATTTTGGCAACTGAAAGCCAAGTGAGCGATACAGGCTCCTGGCCAAAAAAATACAAGAGCTGTTGCCGAATTGTAGCCAAATATACCCCTGCTCATTGAACCCTGAATCAATATCATAAGTGCAAATTTAAGTGGGTGTCGACACAATACAGGTGTGGACACAATACATGTGCCGCCGTGCGCGGTCCCAGCTGAAGAATAGGCCGGCAGCATCCTCTGAGCTTGGAGTATGAGCCATCCTAACAGAGGACCCCGAGGGAACCCCGGGATATAGAAATAGGACCCAGTATCTCCGGCTTGCGGGGTGTGACCCCTCCTAAACGGAGGCTGACCCCGAGGGTCCCTGGATATAGAAATAGGACCCATTCCGTGGTTGTGCGGGATTAATGAATACACAACCCATCTTTCGGATGGGATGTAAACTCAGGTCCACGTGTTGGAAGAAATGCCACGCTTCCTGCACGTTAAAGAACCCTTGTAGCAAGCTCTCTTTGGGGTGGTCCGTAGGTGATCGGCTACAAGGCTAAATTCCCCGCCCTTGACGATTTCACCCTACTTTTCCTGGTGGCAGTCAGAATTTCCCGTCCCATGGCCATTTCCATACCCCAAAGTGATTATTTATCAACAAACTTGTTCTCGTCTTGATATAGCTGAAATATTGCTGAGTAGACGTTAAACAATATTCAATCAATCAATCAATCAATCACAATACATGTGTGACATGTGTGGACACAATACATGTGTGGACACAAAACAGGTGTGGACACAATACAAGTATGAACACAATGCAAGTATGGACACAGTGATATAATCTTTAAGAAAGAACTTTTCATAAGGTTGCCAACTGTTTACTGTCTAAATAAGAAGAAAGTAATATAATTCAACATTTTTTTTTGCATCTTTGACATTTAACACAAAAATCATAAGCATTTGAGAAATTTTATCACAACACTTTGAAAATAACTTTTCAAGAGGAATACAATGAAAAGAGTGTTTCTCTCCTCCAGTTTGATTTCATAATATCTCCACCTTGAATTATTTCTTTGAAAAATTGTCAAAGTCCAAAAAAATCATTGCTAAAGGAATAAAGGAAAGTCCAGGTCAAATTATCTCCCATTTCTGGTTACGGAAAAGAATTATATTCCTTCATGCACATCTCCATATAGTGTCCTTCCTTTGTGTTAAGTTTCATCAAAATCCTTCTTGTGGTTTAAGAGGAGTTACGCTACAAGGTAACCCATACTTAGGGTATCAAAGAAAAGTCAAAGTCATATTATCTCTGCTTCCTGGTTTCGAACAATAATCATATAACTTCATGTACATCTCAATATAGTGTCCTTCTTTTGTGTAAAGTTTCGTCCAAACCCTTCCAGTGGTCACCCATGCATAGGTAATCAAAGAAAAATCTTATTCAAATTATCTTCCGTTTCTGGTTTCAGACATAATTATATTCCTTCATGCACATCATCCATATAGTGTCCTTCCTTTGTAAAAAGTTTGATCAAAATCCCCCAATGGTTTAAGAGGAGTTGCACTTAGAAGAAATGTGAACAGCCAGATGGACAGACAGATGGACAGACAGACAGATAGGGTGATTCCTATATACCCCTTTGATTACAAGGGGGGGATAATGATGCATGTGCAGAAAAATTTAACTCTATTTAAATGAACAAAACCTGAGAATATTTACTGCTTCTGAAATCTGATGCTCATTATCCCTTAAAAGTCCATTCCTGTTTGCTGAAATGATGTTCAACTTGTGACAGTGCTACCCAACAATGTGAGCTTAGCAGGCTGTAGCTGCGTTCTATGTATTTATTTCTAAAATGAAATGGAGGAGAGGGAGTATATATTGATGAGCTCTGCTCACAGTTTTTCTAGTTTCACTCAATCAGTTCTACTTGATTCACTATGATCTAATATTATAAGTATATTATATTAAGGTCACAATGTCTTTCTTTTGTATTTTATGCAGAATTTGAAGACGAAGAAAATCTTGTTCCTTTAAAAAGTACTAGCTTATGATATATCAAGAATATATAAATCCAACATCTTTGAGAGTGCAAGATCAAGAAATTCCAGACACCCAAGTGTGAGATTTCAATCTGTTTTTGCCAAGGCTTTTCTAAGGCGTTGCCAAGGCAGAGAACTATTTTGCCTGAGGGTGTCTTTAGATTTCCAAATCTTGCAATTTCAATAGAGTTCCATTATTTCTTTTTATTCATAAAAAAATGACTTTTGATCCTCAATCTCCATTTTGCCCTTGCCATAGGCCATTTCTAAGTGACTCACCACAATGTTAGTGATGTAAATGTATGCATGAGACTCTATCATATAGGAGGTGTGAGAGTTATAGTTTCTGTTATGTATATCTATTAAAAAATCATTTATTTCTTCGACAAGTGTCAAAAATTCAGCCCTTTTCATGAGTGTTACCAGTGAAGAGATGTAAAATTTATCGGCCATTGACTGCATATTGCTACGCAACACAAACTTTCATATGATAATGGCAATAGAAAAAGCCTAGAATGACTGCTTGTTGATACATGAGTGGATGTTACATGAGAGACAGCTTCACGTGCAGCTCTCTCTAATGGGCTTTCTTGGAAAGAATACAAAAATCAAAAAGAAAGAAAAATTTCAAAAGGCTTAAAATAGGAGCTGCTCTGTCTCAAAAATGAGAATAAATAGTCAATATCTTCAGACTTTTTAATGTTATAACAAATTTTTTATGTTTTTATATTTTATTTTTTCTGTTTTGTTACAGAAAAGTCTTGTACATGTTCTAATTGGTACTGGCTTGTCTCTTCAATCAAAAGAAATGTTTAATTTCAGACAGGAAATATTTGTCATATATGTTTGATGAACACATGTTATTACACATTATTTTTGTAGCATTTGTGTCCATGAAACCAGACTTTGAAGGCTTACTTGATAATGAATCTGATACAGAGTTTGAAGTCGACAAGACGCAAAAAAGATGTAAGTAAATGATTGATGAAATATTTTCGAGACAATTTTTTTTTTAATAATGAAAATTATTTGGATATATAGTAATGCTTAATTACAGTCAAGTTGTAATCGTCTACTAGCTTAGGACACTAGTGCTTTGTCGGGCAAAGGATGAGAGTGAGTGTAAGAGCATTTTGCCAGTTGAATTTATGTTTGTTGACCATACTGCATCCATGACCAGAAAAAAACATGAATTTAGCGTTGTTAGACATTAAGCAAAGAATTCTGTTCAAACTAGTACTAGGATCCATCTTGAACTTACTATGAGGTGTGATCAAATAAATAAATAAACAATAGATATACATGTAGAAACAGTTTGTGAAATACTGTTATATTTGTAATAGATCAGCAATATTATTAATTACTACCTAGTATAAAATTTCAATAAAAAATAAATTTATGAATATGAATGTATCATTTATACATTTAGAGGAGGTAAAGGAGTTTCCGCGAATCCAATTAGTGACGTCACAAAATCTAATTTACATATGCAAATTATCATTTTTGGTTGGCAAAGCTGAAGAATTATAACTATATAGCATTGGGATAGAATTTTCAAACTTTGATAACTTTTTTATTATATGCACGATTTTGGATCTGTAAAATGCATGTTAAACATTGAGATATTCATATTTTTTCTACCGATTTACTTTTTAATAAAAATAGACAAATATTTTTTAATGTAAATTTCAAAAATTTGAAAGTTTCGAAAAATTATATGGTTTACAAAATACGCTAATTTTATATATATTAAAAATAAAAAGCTGCAAATTTTTACATCCTGTAAAAGTGTAAACATTCCATAATAACTAAATACCAAAATTACTGTGAATTTAATTTCTGCAAATGCGCATTTCGACAACTTATGTCTCTTCAGTGCAGATAAAATCTAAACGTTTGGAAGACCATAAAATCAAAGATGTGTAAAAACTGACAGAGAACAAATAACCAAATATGATCCAAATGTAAAGCCAAAATCTGCTAAGGACAGAGCTTTGCATGAGGGAGATACTCCTTAGTTTTAAACAAAATTTACAAAAATTTAGATATTCAAAGGTTCAAAATAGTATCGGCTTTCGGGTCAGCACCGAAGTACTAACTACTGGGCTGGTGAATACCCTTGGGGACTAACAGTCCACCAGCAATGGCATCGACCCAGTGATAACAAATAACTAAATACCGAAATTACTGTGAATTTAATTTCTGCATATGGGCATTTTGACAACTTATGTCTCTTCAGTGCAGATAATTTCTAAACGTTTGGAAGACCATAAAATCAAAGATGTGTAAAAACTGATAGAGAACAAATAACCAAATATGATCCAAATGTAAAGCCAAAATCAGCTAAGGTCAGAGCTTTGCATGAGGGAGATACTCCTTAGTTTTAAACAAAATTTACAAAAATATAGATATTGTAAGGTTCAAAATAGGATCGGCTTTCGGGTCAGCACCAAAGTACTGTCTTCTGGGCTGGTGAATACCCTCGGGACTAACAGTCCACCAGCAGTGGCATCGACCCAGTGGTAATTGAGATCAAAAAGAATTATCCATTTATCTTAAATAACAAATTATCACCAGTTAATTGAAAATGACATTTTTATGACCCTAATCACTGACCACGATTTCTTGCCAACCAAAGGTAATTTTTCAAGCTTGTGATGTCACGGCAGAAACTCCTTTATAGGGCTTTTATTAAAAATATCCTGAAAATGCAACTTTTCATGCTCTTCTTTTTTTCAGTAAAGATGACAGATTCTAATAATTCTGAGTCCAACAAATCTGAACTCTTGCAAAAATATGATGACGGTAAATAGAGTTAAATGATTTGCAGCTTTATCTTATAATTGACAAATGGTCAATCTATGTTTCTTATCTCTGTTGTCAAAAGCTTCAGACAATTTTAAACAATGTGATAGATTTGTATAATTTACAATTTATGTAAGACTCTAAGTTTCGAAAAAATGGAAGTGCCAGTGTCCTGAAGATCAATAAAATATTGTGATATCATATACTGGGTAGTCTTTTATCGACACTGTTGACAGATAATTTTTACTATCCCCTTGCCCAATGGAGACAGGGAGGGGATAAAGCATCTCGCTCGTAATCCATCCATCATAGTGTCTGTCTGTTCGTTCCACCTCAGATTAAAGTTTGTGTTAAAGTTAACATCTGAGAAACTACATGTGGCACATCAATCATCTTTGGTCAATGGATGTGTCTTTGAGAGTTATGCTGCGTCAGATGATAATTTGGTCATCCTGACCTACATTTCATGCTGCAATGACTCAGGTTAAAATTTTTGTTAAGGTTCGAATTCATATCTGAGAAACTAAACTTGGCACATCAATCATCTTTGGTCAGTGGATGCGTTTTGGAGAGTGATGCTGCTTCAGATGATCATTGGGTCACTCTGACCTACATTTTACGCTTCAATGACACAGGTGAAAGTTTATGTTAAGGTTCATATCTGAGAATCTACATTTGTTTCATAAATTTTAATTGGTCAGTGGATGCATCTTGAAGAATGATGCTACTTCAGATGATGATTTGGTCACTCGGAAGTACATTTTATGCTTCAATGACTCAGATTTAAATATACGTTAAGGTTCAAATCTGAGAAACTACATGCGGCACATAAATTATAAATGGTCAGTGGATGCATCTTGGAGAATGATGCTGCTTCAGATAATGATTTGGTCACTCTGAAGTACATTTTATGCTTCAATGACTCAGATTAAAATATACGTTAAGGTTCAAATCTGAGAAACTACATGTGGCACATAAATTATAACTGATCATTGGATGCATCTTTGAGAATGATGCAGCTTCAGATGATAATTTGGTCAGTCTGACCTACACAGGTACTGTCTGTATTAATGTTCATATCTGAGATACAACATGTTACACATCAATTATCCTAGTGTTCAGTTGATTTACCTTCAACATTCATACAGCTTAGACTATATTAGGGTTATAATAGCTTGACAACAGGATAAGCTGTCGTTTGCGACTGCTTCCACTTCGAGTTTAGTTTAAAATTGTCTCTTACTACATTTACAATTTTAACATAGCTTTAACAATTACAGAGTGATAATTAAACTCTCGTCTACCGAGTCACAAAGACATAAAGGAAAAATTTTGAATGAAAATAAAACTGAAATTAACTCTGAATAAAAGAACTCTGAATGAAAGAATTTTTATACCCCCCTCAGTAGGAAGGGGTTATACTGTTTTACCCTTGTCCATCTGTCTGTCCATCCCTGTGTACCTCTGTCTGTTCAGAACATTTTTCGTCAAGGATTTCTCAACTTGTGTGTATAGTAATGAACTGATATTTGGTCTGCAGCTTGTACCTTATCTATCCTTTTAAAGTCCTTTACTCATCTACTTCCTGTTTGTCGATAAAATTGATTTTTTTATACCCTCTGCTTTGTGGGAGATATATAGTGTTCATGGTGTCCATCCGTCATTCTGTCCTTCCTTTCCTTCTGTCCGTCCATCTTTCTGTACCCAAAAGCTGGTATCCACAACTCCTCTTAAACTACTGATTGAAATTTCATGAAAATTATGTAGGAGCTTAATTACATATTGTAGATATGCACTTTGCTTTTTGTTTTCCAATAATTCTTTTTTTCCCAGATTTTTTACATATTTGTGTCACCTGCTGTAAGCAGAGTCGACACATAGGGATTACTATCCGTCGTCTTACGTCGTCGTCATTGTCGTCCTGCGTCGTCGTCCTTCTGCATCGTCTCGACAGTTTTTGAATCCTCAATTCCTTCAAAACCACTTGTCCAATTCCTACCAAACTTTCAGGATATGTTGTTTAACTGGTGTAGTTGTGCACCTGATACTTAGAATTTTGATTTTGCAGATTGTAGAGGTTAGAATTTTGATTTTGCAGATTTTAGAGGTTAACAGAGCCAAAAATGCTCATTTGTGGTTGGTCCGCAACTTCAAAACTGCTTGTCAGATTTGAACAAAACTTTCAGGATAAGTTGTTCACCGGGTGTAGTTGTGCACCCGATACTTATAATTCTGATTTTGCAGATTTAAGAGGTTAACATAGCCAAAATTGCTCATTTGTGAGTCTATTGGTTTTGAATCCGCAACTCCTTCAAAACTGCTAGTCAGATTCTAACAAAACTTCCAGGATAAGTCAGATTCTAACAAAACTTTCAGGATAAGTTGTTCACCGGATGTAGTTGTGCACCTTACATATAGAATTTTAATTTTACAGATTTTAGAGGTTCACAGAGCCAAAATTGCTCATTTGATAATCTGGTTTTGTTAATCCCCAATTCCATCACAATAATAAGTCAGATTCCAACCAAACTTGCAGGATAAGTTGTTCACCTGATGTAGTTGTGCATCTGATACTTGAAATTTTGATTTTGCAGTTTTAGAGGTTCACTGAGCCAGAATAGCTCATTTGTTAATTCTGTTTGTTTATGTGGAACTCCTTCAAAACTGTAAATCATATTCCAACCAGCCTTTCAGAATACATTGATTACTTGATATAGTTGCCCACCCGATATTTATAATTTTGATATAAAATTTTGTTTTTACAGATTTAAGAGCTCATTTGTTAACTGGGTTTTTAGCTCACCTGGCCTAAAAGGCCATGTGAGCTTTTGCCATCGCTATGCGTCCGTCGTCCGTCGTCCGTCCGTCTGTCTGTCTGTCTGTCAACAATTTCAAAAATCTTCTCCTCTGAAACCACTGGGCCAAATGTAACCAAACTTGGACTGAATCATCACCAGAGTATGGCTTCTCAAAATTGTGTTCGATTAGGCCGAGGGTCAAACAACATGGCCGCCGTTGCTAAAAATAGAACATAAGGGTAAATTGCAGTTTTTGGCCAATAACTCGAAAACCGTTACAGATATCAAAAATCTGACCTGGGATAAAAGTGATCAGCATAGCAAGATCTACCTGCCCTGCAATTTTGAAGAAAATCTGAAAACCCGTCTTGGAGTTATTGCCCTTTTTCCGTAAAATTTTCAAAATTTGTGCATTTATTATTTTTTATTTCAAAAAGTGTAACAGATAGAGGTCAAGTGTAAATTGCAAAAATGTTCAGCATATCAAGATCTACCCACACTGAAATTTTGAAGAAAATCCATAAACCGTTGTAGGAGTTATTGCCCTTTTTTCACCGAATTTTTTTAATTTTCGTATTTTTCATCTATTATTTCCAAAACTATAGAAGATGAAGGTTAAGTGTAAATTAATGAAATGTTTGCCATGCTGTGGCGACTTCAAAACTGATGTTGAAAATTGTTCCTTGACCGCCATTTTCAAAATGGCC
>MJUU01072657.1:97873-149588 GCA_002080025.1 Modiolus philippinarum
TTTGCTTTAGTGACTTTTCATTTATTTTCTGCTTGAATGACTTTGTTAAACTTTTGCATTAGGCCCATTTCAAACATGTTTAATTGGTGAATACTACATAATTCATGGATAATTTTATAACTTGTCCAATATTTAATGTTTAACAGCTTTTAGTATGGTATTTTTTTTACTTTCCATTATTCAACAAAAGTTTATTGAACAATCATCTGTAAAGGTAATTCCTCATGATTCAGTGACCGGGAACTAATTTTTATGCCCGATTGACTTGGGCTATCTATTATGAAAAATTTGTCGGCGGGGCATCCGTGTCTTATAGACACATTCTCTAGTTACCCATTGTTATAGGGTTATAGAATGTGATTTTTCATATTGGTCCTGTATTACATGTATATCCAAGGACTATCATATTTGACCAAGGACAGCCGTATTTGGCTGATGCAACGCCAAAGTCCAAGCTGTCAGAGGCCCAATACTGACTGTCCGAGGACATAATACAGAACCAATATGAAAAATCACATTCTATAACCCTATAATAATGGGTAAAAATCAAAGTTTCCCAGAGTTTCAGGATCAAAATTGTGGGGCCCTTCCGACAACGCCAGTTTCGACATGCTCTAGCTTCTGTTTAAAAATAAATGATAATAAAAAAATGTACTATTAGTTTACATTATAGTAGTCTAGCATTTTTCACATGGAATTATGTTCTGTTCATGATATTGCTGCCATTTTGTTGAAGAACTTAATGAACCAGAAGTCTGTATTGGGCCTCTTCATATTGGGCCAGTTAACCCATATTGGGCCAGTAAATCCATATTGAGCCTGTAAATCCATATTAGGCCTGCTTGGCTGTATTTGTCCAGTAAACCTATCAAAATTTGCTTTAAACATTTTATATTGCATAGATAATGTTAATCATATTTTACATAACTGTTTAATAAAGCATTATATTGAAATTTTTCTTCAAGGATTTCTTGGCTTGTGTATACAGTAATGATTTGATATTTGATCTGAAGCTTTGGTATTATGTGTTGTATTGCGTCTCCCCTTTTGAAGTCCATTGCCCATCTACTTCCTGTTTTATTTTAACTTTTATTTTCCGAATATAGCCATGTTGAATTTTTCATCAAGGTTATCTCAGTTTTTGTATGTAGTAATGATTTAATACTTTGTCTGAAGCCTTTTTAAGATAAATTGCACTGTGGGTTTGTAACTTGTCTGCTTCCTGTTTTGACCATAACTTTGATATTTTTCATTATTTCATGAGAATTTATCATTGAGTCAATACTTGTTTTTGAGTTGACACTTGTACTGTGTTCCCACAAACTTAAATTTACTCTTTCCATATTGATTCAGTGTTCAATCAGCGAGGGTATAAATGACTGCCATTCGGCGACAGCTCTTGTTTTTATACGACCGCAAACATTTTGCGGTCGTATATTGGTATGGTGTTGGCGTCGTCGGCGTCTGCGTCGGCGTCTGTGGACAGCATTACTTTGCTTCTAGTGGACAGATCATTATGAAATTTTAGTATGATGTATCTTGGCACACCCGTAAACAGAGGTTTTAATTTTGAGTTGATGGCCCCGCCCGTTTTAGAAAAAGGGGCCAAAAAGGGGTGAAATTGGGTGTTTTCACATTTTTGACTGTAGAATCTTTATTAATTATTGGATTTTGATGGGGTTTGTTTCAGTGTGCTCCTGAGGAAATTTCCAATCTGGGGTATGCCAATGGATTTCACGTAGCATGTACCCCTCACGAGATAAATGGGCCCAACAGGGGAAATCTCAAAAAAAAATAAATTTTTTATTTTTAGTCTGATTTTGATGCAGTTTTTTTTCAATGGATTCCTTGTGAAAAATAAATATGGCGCTCAGCTATTAGATTTTTGATAACTTGTTTCCTTTCCCAACTATGAGGGGCCAAACGCGGCCAAAATTGCGAATTTGCAGATTATGTAGAATTTTTATTTTTCATCCGATTTCGATGGGATTTTTTTCTTGGATTCCTCTTGATCTAAGCTTTTGGTAGTATGTCAACAGATTTGGCGTAGCTCTTATCGTTTCCGAGCTACAAGGGGTCAAAGGGGCCAATATTGCAATTTTTCTTAATATGTCAAATCTTTATTTTTCATACGATTTCGATGGGATTTTTTTCTTTGGATTCCTCTTGATCTAAGCTTTCAGAAGTATGTCAACGGATTTTTTGTAGGTCTTACCGTTTCCGAGCTTCAAGGGGTCAAATGGGCCAAAAATGCAATTTTTCTGAATATGTCAAATCTTTATTTTTCATTGGATTTCGATGGGATTTTTTTCTTTGGATTCCTCTTGATCTAAGCTTTCAGTAGTATTGCAACGGATTTTGTGTAGTTCTTACCGTTTCCGAGCTACAAGGGGTCAAAGGGGCCAAAATTGCAATGTTTCTAAATATGTCATATCTTTATTTTTCATCAGATTTCGAAGGTTTTTTTTTTCTTGTCTGTAAAGTTTTAGTTGATAGTACATATATTGCATAGCTCTTTCGGTTTTTTATCAGTAAGTAATCAAAAGGGTTGATTTTTTCCCTATTTTGTTTGTAGCTAATAACTGTGTCTAGCATCTTTTTGTGTCCATGTAATTATTGTGTCAAGCTCTTTACTGTGTCCACATTCACTTTAAAAATTTCAGTGGTCGACATGCTGCGGTCGTATCATGCTGCGCTCGGCGTAGCCCTTTATTATACTTTTCAGAAATACCAACAAAGAAGAATGACTACATAATTTTTCCTGACAAAATAAGGGGAGATCTAATGAGTTCTTGTGATTGTTCTGAACATTGCAGTAACAAATTGAACAGAATAAATAATGTCATTTTAAAAGTTCAACAGTTCCGATTAAACTATCATATAAACAAACAAGATACTGACAAGAGGTCAAAACTGGTCCAATTTATTAAGGATACAATGATGCCAGGAAATAAGCATATATTTCAAGGACAGATAATATGTAGGTAAGTTTAGTGTTGTAATTAGGTGATTGGCAATGTTTCATTTTCTGGAACCAAATTTATAAGGTGTAAGCAATTTTGAATATGCAAAAAAATAATTTTAAGCTTAGGGTGAATAGGTAAATGGATCAAAGGACTAAAATAACACTTTGGTAAATTTACAACTAAATTTTTTTTAGCACACCTTGCTATGAAAGGGTGAGCTTTTGTCATCACTTGGCGACCATCGTCCGTCCATCTGTCTTCCGTCCTTCTTAAACTTTTCATTCAAAGATCTTCTCATCTGATCCTATTTGGCCAGTTGGAACCAAATTTGGTCACAATAGTCATTTGGTGGTCCTTTAAAAATTGCATCTGGCAGGTCTGTACCTCATCCAAGATGACCGCCAGCGGGGAATATAGTTTTAACATTGGACCCTATGGTACCCTATGGGAACACATATTCGAAAATCTCAGAAACTACTAGTCCAATTATAACCAAACTTTGTCACAATGGTCCTTAGATTGTTACTTCCATAAGGGTATCCGTCAGGTCCATACTTATCAAAGATGGCAGCCAGCGGGGAACATAATTTTAAGATTTGACCCTCTGGCAAATGCATTCAAAGATCTTTTTCTCAGAAACTACATGTCCAATCTGAACCAAACTTTGTCACAATGGTCCTGAGATGGTTCTTTCCAAAATAGGCTTCCGATATGTCCATGCCTCATCCACAAGATGGCCACAAGCCGGGAACATAGTTTGAGCATGGGACCCTATGGAAAAGACTTTCAAAGATCTTCTCAGAAACTACTAGTCCACTTCAAACAAAACTTAGTCACAATGGTCCTCAGATGATCCCTTCCAAAAAAGGTATCCAGCAGGTCTGTATCTCATCCAAGATGGCTGCCAGCAGGGAATATGGAAAAGGCAATCAAAGATCTTCTTCTCAGAAGCTACTAGTCCAAGTAGAACAAAACTTAGTCACAATGGTCCTTGGATGATCCCATCCAGAAAAGGTATCCAACAGGTATGGCCACCAGCCAGGAACATAGTTTTAACATTGGACCCTATGGAAAACATATTCAAAGATCTTCTCAGAAACTACTAGTCCAATTAGAGCCAAACTTAGTCACAATGGTCCTTAGATGGTCCCTATAAAAAGTATCCTGTAGATCAGTACCTAATTTAAGATTGCAACCAGCGGGGACATAGTTTATCGTTTGGCCTGCAACAAAAAGTCGAGTGAAAGCAAGACTTCGAGATAGTGTTTCCAGCAGCAGCAGCAGTGTTAAACAAGTGTAAAATACAGAGAATTAAAAAGCTTATGGTAGTTATAGGTCCATAGTATTTGATGTTCAGTAGCATTAGTATGGATGCAACTCAAATCCCTACTTAGTTTATGGCCCCAACTTGCATGATCACGTTAAAGTTTTAGCAAGCTGTTAGTACTGAATGTACCAGTAGTCCTAGCTACTTGATATTTGACATGCAATTGGATCTTGAGGAGTACATATTGGGCCATTAGTCATGCATGAATGATCACATCCAGAGTTTTACAAGGAAGTTGTTAACACAGTTAAAGACTCAAGATTATATTATAATGGCTGCTGCCCTTAAAATTATCAGTGTGCAAATTCAAGCGACGCATGATGAGGCAGGGGAGACATATCCTATGTCCACAGTTTATATTGAATTCCATTAAAAGCATTAAGTCTCTGAAACCACTTATCCAATTGGAACCTTATCACAAAAGTCTTTGGATGGCCCACTTCAAAATTTGCATTTGGCATGTCTTCATCCAATTTAAACCAAGGTGGCCTCAGCAGGGAATACAGTTTAAACTCTGGACCCTATTGGAAATACCATGTTGGCCGTGGTCCAGGTGAGCGATACAGGCTCTTGAGAGTCTCTTGTTTATCTGCAGAGCCTGCTTTAAGTGATGTTTATTTAGTTAGGGCTATGTTTCTATGTTTAACTAGAGCTATAATATATTTTTATACCCCCGCTATATAGTGATGGCGGTGTTTGTCCGTCCATCAACATTTTTGGTCACAGTTTTCTCAGCTTGTATATGTTGAAACAATTTCATATTTGGTCAGAAGCTGGATTATGATGAGTTGTAACGTGTAAGCTTTTTTCGGGTCTGCTGTGTTGCTACTTCCTGTTTACCAATATGTTGAAGTTTTACTATAACACACTATGGATGAGAAATTTTCGTCACAGTTTTCTCAGCTTGTATATGTTGGAATGATTTCATATTTTGTCAGAAGCTTGATTATGATGATTTGTGACGTGTAAGCTATTTTTGGGTCTGTCGTGATGCTACTTCCTGTTTGCCGATATGTGAAGTTTTACTACAACACACTATGGATGAGAAATTTTCGTCAGTTTTCTCAGCTTGTATATCTTTGAATGATTTCATATTTGGTCATAAGCTTGAGTATGATGATTTGTAATGTGTAAGCTATTTTTTGGGTCTGCTGTGTCGCTACTTCCTGTTTGCCGATGTGTTAAAGTTAAGCTATAACACACTATGGATGAGAAATTTTGTTGCAGTTTAGTGAAAATAATTTCAAATTTGAGCTTTATAATATTGAGTTGTAATGTGTAAGCTATTTTGAGGTCTGCTGTATTACCACTTCCTGTTTTCATATATGTTGAAGTTTTACTATAACCCTTTATGGATGAGAATTTTTCTTCACAGTTTATTTGGTTTCTATAAGTGGGAATGATTTCAAATTTGGTCAAGAGCTTTATAATAATGAGTTGTAATGTGTAAGCCATTTATAGGTCTGTTGTGCATGCACTTCCTGTTTGCCAATTCTTTGATGTTTAACTATAACTAAACTAATTCTGTATTACTACCTCCTGTTTTTTTGGCTTGTATGAGTGGGGGCAATTTCAGATTTGGTCTGGACAACTGTTAAAAGAGTTGTATTACACTTTGGAAGCGGGGGTATTCATTTGTGGCCCAGCGGACTACAATACTTCTAGTTTGAATAGTAACAAAACATTTTTGTTTACACTATGGTTGATAAACATGAGGGTAATGACCAAATTACCAAACAGAATTTGCTTGAGCTGAACTCAAATAGGGCAAAAATACAAAGCAGGTGAAAAACCACTGGAAAAATTGTCAACTGTCATTGTCCTGACTTTGTACAGGCATTTCAAAGGAAATGGTTGGTTAAACCAGTTATTTTCATGGCATGCCAAATTTCCCCTTCCATTGGGATATTGTCCGGTAGCAACTCGGCAGCAATTGCTATTGAAAGGTCCTAGACAGTGAAAAGATATGATCATTCCATTTATAAGTAAAAATGAATGTATGTATGGTGTAGAATTCATTTATAAGATTTTATTTTCTTTTGTAGGAAAAAATGGATTAATATTATTGGTGTGAGTTCTGCAACATACTATAGAGCCCTTGATTACGTTAAAAAGGATGAAATCCCAATAACTATGAAAAAGGACTATTGTCACAATCTCCGTGGTAAGCTTTTTTATACCACTAGATCTGGTGACACAGAACATAGTGATTTTTGTTGTCTCAGTAATTTTGGTGTCTAAAAAAATTTCTGTCCTAAATTTCTTTGTTCCATCTTCACAAATCTATTTTATATTTTAAAGTATATAACCTCATGTATATGAGACATATGTTGTAAGAATTTTTGCAATTTTGTTTCTTATCTAATTTTGAATATAAGACATTTCCTGATTGGTTGAAAAATTAAGGTTTATTTCCAATAAACCGAATTCTGTTGTTAACGTGACATCACAAAGGGAATTTTTGCAAGACAATTCCATCTTTATACGACCCCCAAAAAATTTGCGGTGGTATTACACGATGGCGCAGTCTGTGTTGGCATCTGTGGACAGCATAACTTTGGTTCTAGTGGACAGATCATTTTCAAATTTTGCTATGAAGTTTCTTGGCAAAAGGTTAAGCCCTGGCATAATTTCTGGATCCTGACCCCCTCCCGCTTCAGAAAAAGGGGTCAAAAAGGGGTAAAATTGGGTGTTTTCGTGACTGTGGACAGCATAACTTTGTTTCTAATTGACGGATCATTTTCAGATTTTAGTATGATGTTTTTTGGCAAATGCTTAAGCCCTGGTTTTTATAAGACCGCAAAAAATTTTGCGGTCGTATAATGGTATGGTGCTGTCATCGTCGTCGTTGTCGTCGTCGTTGTCATCTGTAGACACTTTTGTTTTTGGTCAATAACTTAAGTTTCAGTTGACCAATCCTTATGAAATTTTAACACAAAGTTCCTTGGCACAAAAGGAAGGCTTGGCTAAGTTTTAGTGGTTGTGGCCCCACCTGTTTTTAAAAAAGGGGCCAAAAAGGGTTAAATTTGATGTTTTTACATATTTGACTAGAATCTTTATTATTTATCGGATTTTGATGGAGTTTCTTTCAGTGTCCTCCTGAGGAAATTTCCAATCAGTTATATGCCAACGGATTTCACGTGGCATGTACCGTTCACGAGATAAATGGGGCCCAAAAGGGGCAAATTTCAAAAAATTTAATTTTTTTATTTTTAGTCTGATTTTGATGCAGTTTTTTGCAGTGGATTCCTTATGAATAATTAATATACCGCTGCACCATTAGATTTTTGATAACTTGTTTCTTTTCCAAGCTATGAGGTGCCCAACGGGGCAAAAATTGCAAATATGCACATTACCTAAAATTTTTATTTTTCATCCAATTTCAATGGGATTTTTATACCCCGCCACACGAAGTGGTGAGGTATTATGTGATACCCTCAGTTGTGTGTCTGTCCGTCCGTCTGTCCGTCCGTCCGTCCGTCCGTCCGTCCAGTGAAGGTTTCCGACTGATAACTTGTGAACGAAATAACATAAGGTCTTCAAACTTAGCATGTAACTTGTTTACCACAAAACTCAGGCCAAGTTCGATTTGGGGTTCAGAGGTCCAAGGGGTTCTGGAGTTTTGCCCCTTTAAACTTTGAAATTTTGCAAATTTTAGGGTTTCCGACTGATAACTTGTGAATGAAATAATATTTTGTCTTCAAACTTGGTTTGTAACTTGTTAACCACAAAACACAGGCCAAGTTCGATTTGGGGTTCAGAGGTCCAAGGTGTTCTGGAGTTATGGCCCTTTAAGCTTTGAAATTTTGCAAATTTTAGGGTTTCCGACTGATAACTTGTGAATGAAATGATATATTGTCTTCAAACTTGGTATGTAACTTGTTGATAACAAAACACAGGCAAAGTTCGAATTTGGGTTTAGAGGTCCAAGGGGTTCTGGAGTTATGCCCCTTTAAACTTCGAAATTTTGTGAATTTTAGGGTTTCCGACTGATTACTTGTGAATGAAATAATATATTGTCTTCAAACTTGGTATGTAACTTTTTAATAACAAAACACAGGCCAAGTTCGAATTTGGGTTCAGAGGTCCAAGGTGTTCTGGAGTTATGCCCCTTTAAACTTCGAAATTTGTGAATTTTTGGGTTTCGGACTCATAACTTGTGAATGAAATAATATATTGTCTTCAAACTTTGTATGTAACTTGTTAATAACAAAACACAGGCCAAGTTTAAATTTTGGTTCAGAGGTCCAAGGTGTTCTGGAGTTATGCCCCTTGAAACTTAGAAATTTTGCAAATTATAGGGTTCCCAAATGAAATAACATACTGTCTTCTGTTTTGGTATGTAAGTTGTTTACCATAAAACACAGGCCAAGTATAATTTTGGGTTCAGATGTACATAGGGATCTAGAGTTATGCCTCTGTAAACTTTGAAATTTTGTGAAATGTAGCAGGGTATCATGTAATGCACCATTACTATTTTTTCCTTTAGATTCTTCTCATTGTAGGCTTTCAGTGTGATACCAGTGGATTTGGTGCAACTCTTACCATTTCCAAGCTATAATGGGTCAAAGGGGCCAAATTGCAATAATTTAAAATATGTGAAATCTTAATTTCATTGGAGTTTTTAAAAAAATTTTTTTTTTTGGGGGGGGGGGGGTTCTCTTGATGGAAGTCAACAGAATTTCTTAGCTCTTACAATATCCTAGTAATAAGGGATTAAAAGGGCTAATTTTTAATTTCACTAGTTTGTGTCCGTTAATTTATGTGTCAAGGTCCTTATAGTGTCCAGCAAATTACTGTGTCCACATTCATTTTAGTTTACACTTGTTCAAATTTCAGTGGTCAACATGCTGCGGTCGTATCATGCTGCGCTCGGCGTAGCCCGTTATTATTTCATGTTCCTGGCCCCATCCATATCAGAAAAAATGGTAAAAATGTATCGTTCATGAGATTAATGGGCCCAAAAAGAGTGAATTTCAAAAATTGTATTTTTTAAAATTTTTATCCGATTTTGATGCAACCTTTTGCAATGAATTCTTTGCGAAAAATTTATATGGTGCTGCACCATCAAATTTTCGATAAGTTGTTCCTTTCTGAACTATGAGGGGCCAAAATTGCAAACTTGCAGATAACCTAAAATTATTATTTTTCATTGGATTTAGATTTTTTCCTTTGGATTCCTCTTGTTGTAAGCTTTCAGTGGTATGTCAACAGATTTGGTGGAGCTCTTACCATTTCCCAGCTATAAGAGGTCAAAGGGGCCAAAATTGCAATTTTCTTTAAATACGTGAAATCTTTTTTATTCATCAGATTTTGATGGGATTTTTTTCATTGGATTTCTCTTGATGCATGATTTTAGTTGGTAGTCACCAGATTTTGCATAGCTCTTAACATTTTTTATGAAAAGGTTTGATTTTTATCTAGTTTTTGTCCAGTCTTACTGTGTCAAGTTCCTTTTTGTGTCCATCTAATTGTTGTTTCAAGCTCTTTACTGTGTCCACATTCACTTTAAACTACACTTGTTCAAATTTTAGTGGTTGACATGCAGCTGTCAAATCTTGCTGCGCTTTGCATAGCCTTTTATTGGACATCTAAACAGCTATATATTAAATTATAAGGAATGGCTATAATTTATTTGGGGTTTATTGACTCATGTGCTCAGTTTTTCACATTTCACATTTTACTTTCACAAATTATTCAATGGGAAGAGTCACTGTGGTGCATAAAGTATTGGGACAGAGAGTCATTTATTCTGTTTTGAAAATAAATAGTCAAATATTATGGGGTAAAAATTCTATGTACAAAGTGACTGAGTAAATACAAATGACTTGGTAAATATTCCTTTTTCAAAATGACAGGGTAAATATTCTGTATTCAAAATGACCAGGAAAAAATTCTGCTTTCAAAATGACCAGATAAATATTCTGTGTTCGAAATGACCTAGTAAATATTCTGTGTTCGAAATGACTTGGTAAATAATCTTAGTTCAAAATGATGGGTAAATTTAAAATGAGGGGGTAAATATTCAGTGTTCAAAAGGATGGATAAATATTTAATGCTGGGGTCAATATTCTGTGTTCAAAATGATGGGTAAATATATATTCTGTATTCAACATAAAGGGGTAAATAATAAGTTTTCAAAATGACCTGGTAAATATTCTGGGACCAAAATGATGGGGTAAATAATTATAGGAAAGATTAAGTCCACAATATTATAATGTTATCAATATGTATGAACTCTGACTATTGAAAGAAAAAAATGTTGACTTTTTGCAATGGAATAGATGAAAAAGATTGGTGAATATGATTTTTGATAACCACAATCTCAGATGCACAAGAACATACAAAAGTGCACTAATTAAAAATCAGTAACAGAAATCGTAAAAAATGAATACAGGTTGGTGGATATTGAGGACCTGTAACTATTTCAAACAAAATAAAGGTAATTATATGTTAGGGTATTTAAAGCAACAAGGATGCTAAATACAGGGAAAACAGTACCTTCTCTGAAACTACCGAAGCAAATTAAATCTAGGACCAATAAAAATTATAATGAGGAACAGAGGTGACATTCACAAAAGTCAGAGCTATGCACTTCTTCTTAAGAATTTGCTACTTCCTGAATATTTTGAAAGCATGTTTGTTGTTGGATACAAATTTTTGTTGGAAGATTTCTCAGCTTTTATGTGTAGAATCTAAAACTTACTAGAACGTGTTGTACCTTTTCTTCTTTAACTATGTGACTCATCTACTTCCCGTTTCCAAATACTTTGATATATCTAAGAATAAATAGGTTAGGATAAAAATTTTCATTGATCATTTCTTCATACCAGTATGTACATGTCCTTTTGTTTTGATATTTGTTTTAACTTATATGGTAATTTATGGAAGATATAATGGCCCATTAAAAGCCATAGGAGTTGACAAATGGATAAACAATTGTTTTTTTTTTTAAGGACCAACATTACAATTATTACAATAAATATAGACATTTTTTGTGTCGCCTGCTGTAAGCAGGATAACCATCCCTCCTGGTCCAGCATCGTTAGTCAGTTTTTAATCCTCATATTCTCATATCTCTTTCAAACTGCAAGTCCAATTCCAACCAAAGTTTTGAATATTTTGTCGTACACCTGATACCTTAAATTTTAGTTTAGGCCTTTTTTTATTCGTTGGTTTACAGATTTTTTCTCTGAAATTGTCGGTTAGGAGGTAAAAAAAAATCAAGAATGCAAGATTTTTTAAAATGTAATCTTTCATGGATGCATATGCTTCATGTTTCCTCTCATTTAGTTCCTTTGTTTCATGTCCAGGCATCTTAACAAATGTGTTGACCAGTATTTTGTTGTGAAAATATAGTTCATCAATATTTTTAGTGAAAATCAGAACATACACAACTATAGTACAAATAAATTGATCTGACTGGTCATGGGTCAATTAAATTGGGATTATTGTTATAAGGGATTTTCCACTAAAATGCATGTACCAGGGTCGGAAGGCAAGTTTCTATTACCCCCACAACCAAGGGTAATGGACAAATATGAGTATAGAAATAAGATACAAAATCGTCAAGAACCCACAAGAATTTTCATTTTCTGCCTTCCGACCCTGGTACATCCTTTTTGATGGAATAGCCCTAAACTTTTAGTACAATAATACAGCCAGAGACTTACCATGATAAAATGACAGACATATCACTATGGATAGTGAAATGTGTATATTTTTCCTTTTGTTCAATCTATAAACATGTTTTCTTCTGTATTAAAAGTGATACATTCTACCACTTTTAATGCAAAAGAAATCAATTATCATGTTAACAGACAGATAAGGAAAAATATATATTTCTTTAAGAATTTAGAGTTATATGTCTATCATGTACGGTGATTAATCATGGTAAGTCTCCTACTGTACTGTACCTAAAGGGAGAAAATTAAGCCATGCCCAATCATGTTAATTATTCTTGACAATAGCAGTAGCAGGCATTGCACAGTGACCTTACAACTGAAAGTTTTTGTTCTTTATGTTTCAGGTTTTTTATAAGATTTTTATTTTTACATGTTCCTGTGTTCCTTTTCTCCTTATAATTACCACCCCCTTAAAATACACCTCTAGGATGACATAAAAAATGCCAAAAGGTTATAGTAAATGTAGAATTGAAATGACATTTTAACAATATGCTAATTTCATATACACTAATACCTTTGTTGTGGTACTGTGTTTTACTTTTTCTGCAACGACTTTAAAATTTTTGAATACATCACTGTCACAGCCCCTAGCTGCCTCTACATCTTTGGTTGAGGTCTTACAAGTGTGCACACGAACATGCACATATTTTGTCCCAAGCTGGACAGTAGTTCCACTGGTGTATGGGGGGTACATCGGTGCCTTTTGTTTCACTAGCTATCACCCGACGCCTGAAGTGAACAATGTCACCAATGGATTGATCTGCATAACATCTATAAACAAGTTTGTTCTGTGAAATTGATTTATTGTTCTCACAGTTCAACTGAATGTTGAAATAGAAGTATTATTCTTTTTCATGCTCATTCGCTTACTTATTCGATGTTAACTTCCATCTAATTTTTTAAAGGATAAAACGCCATGGTTTCAAGCGCAGTGACAACAGTCAGAATGTTTCTAGTTTTTATGTTATTGATACAAGAAATTCCTAGGAAACAGTTACACAAATGTTCAGACTCCTAAATTTTGTCCCAGAAAATACGACATTTATTTTTTTTTATTTCATCTGAAAATTGTGCAGTCGGCGGATATAAAAACAGAATTTTTCAAAAATTTTTTTTTTCCACTTTTGCTAAATTTTGGGTCGGCGATTCCATAAACCAACTAATTAAAAAGAAGCCTTAGATTTTAGAGGTTCACCGAGCCAACATAGCTCATTTGATATCTTGGTTTGTTAATGCACAACTTCTTCCAAACTGAAAGCAATTTTCCAATCACACTTGTAGGATATATTGTGCTCTTGGTCTAGTTGTGTGCCTAATAGCTAAAATTATAAATTTACAGATTCTAGTGGTTCCCCACGCAAAACTAGCACATTTGTTAATTTGGCTTTTAATCCACAACTCTTTCAAAACTAAGTCCGATTCCAACAAAACTTTTGGAATGTGTTATTCACCTGGTTTAGTTTTGTACCTGATACTGTAAATTTGATTTTTATCCATTTAAGAGGTTCAGTGAGTCAAAAAATCTCATTTACTGATTTGATGTTTTAATTTTTAATTGTTTCAAACTGTGCTTCATATTCAAACCAAACTTGCAGGATCGCCTAGTAGTGCACCAAATATTTATATTTTGATTTTAAAATTTTATAGGTTCACTGACCAAAAATAGCTCATCTGAGTGTTACTTACACACTAAGTCAGATTCCAACCAGACTTTAAGGATATGTTGTTTACCTGCAGATGTAGTAGTGCATCCTATACTTGAATTTTATTTTACTGATGTTAGAGGTTTCCACATTTGATAATTTGAAACTCCTTTGTAATTAAACATGGAGGATACAAATATCTTCTTCTTCTTGTTATCAAGTCATGCCCCTTATATTAATAACTTTCATTTAACATGTTAGAGGCTCACTGAGCCAAAAATAGGTGGTCAGTAGTGCGGGCAACACAAATGTTTCATGGTACACCTATCAATTTTTAGCTCGCCGGGACGAATGTCCGGAGAGCTATTGTCATACTCCCGGTGTCGGCGTCGTCGGCGTCGTCAGCAAAAACTTTAACCTTGCTTGTGAAATGGAGACCTTAAGAGTTGGGATGTAGATATTTAGTGTGTATCTTCCTTGCAATGAGAGCTTTCTTTTGGCACCATATTTGTAGACATTTTGACCTTGACCTTGCCCTTATGGCAATTTTTAAAAAACTTTAACCTTGCCTCTAGAAGGCAGGCTTTCAGTGGTAGGGTGTTCATATTTGGTATATGACTTGCTTATGATGAGAGCTTTCTAGTGGTACCTTATTTGTAGACATTTTGACCTTGACCTTTCACTGAGGGCAATTTTTGTAAAACTTTAACCTTGCCTCTAGAAGGTAGGCTTTTAGTGGTAGGATGTTTATATTTGGTATGTTACTTCCTTATGATGAGTGCTTTCTAGTGGTACCATATTTGTAGACATTTTGACCTTGACCTTGCCCTGAGGGCAATTTTTTAAAAACTTTAACCTTGCCTCTAGAAGGTAGGCTTTTAGTGGTAGGGTGTTCATATTTGGTATGTAACTTCCTTATGATGACAGCTTTCTTCTTGTACCATACTTGTAGACATGTTGACCTTGACCTTGCTCTGAGGGCAATTTTTTAAAAACTTTAACTTTGCTTCTAGAATTAAGATGTTTAGTGATAGGGTGTTTATATTTCATATGTGACTTTCTTGTGAAGAAAGCTTTCTTTCGAATTTATTGTGCATTGAGGTTACTGGAATCCCTGGCGAGCTATGTTGTCTTCTGACAACTCTTGTTTTTATTTCTCTTGGTACTGCTGTTGCTTCAGCAGCATTCAAATATTCATTGACCAGTAGGTATTTGAATATATGTACATTAATGTGCCAGTAAATCTGCCATAAAACAGATAATTTAGTTAAAGATTTGTGGTAACCTCAGATATAAGGTGCATGTATAATGATGCTGATTTTTATACCCCCCGCAAACAAAGTTTGGGGTATATAGGAATCACCCTGTCTGTCTGTCTGTCCCTCTGTCCGTCTGTCCACACTTCTCATAAGCAAAACTCCTCTTAAACCACTTGAAGGATTTTGATGAAACTTTACACAAAGGAAGGACACTATATGGAGATGTGCATGAAGGAATATAATTATTGTCCGAAACCAGGAAGGCGAGATAATTCGACTTTGACTTTTGTCGATTCCCTTTGTATGGGTTACCTCGTAAGCGCAACTCCTCTTAAACCACTTGAAGGATTTTGATGAAACTTTACGCAAAGGAAGGACACTGTATGGAGATGTGCATGAAGGAATATAATTATTGTCCGAAACCAGGAAGGTGAGATAATTCGACTTTGACTTTCGTCGATTCCCTTTGTATGGGTTACCTCGTAAGCGCAACTCCTCTTAAACCACTCAAAGGATTTTGATGAAACTTTACGCAAAGGAAGGACACTATATGGAGATGTGCATGAAGGAATATAATTATTGTTGGAAACCAGAAAGGGGAGATAATTCGACTTTGACTTTTTGTTGATTCCCTATGTAAGGGTTAACTCGTAAGCGCAACTCCTCTTAAACCACTTGAAGGATTTTGATGAACCTTTACACAAAGGAAGGACACTATATGGAGATGTGCATGAAGGAATATAATTATTGTCCGAAACCAGGAAGGGGAGATAATATGACTTACTTTTCTTTGATTCCCTATGTATAGGTTAACTCCTAAGCACAATTCCTCTGAAACCACTGGAAGGATTTTGATGAAACTTTACACAAAGGAAGAACACTATATGTAGATGTGCATGAAGGAATATGATTATTGTTTGAAATCAGGAAGGGGAGATAATTTGACTTTGACTTTCGTTGAATTCTCCTGCAATTATCTTTTTTTTTAAAAAAAAAAAAAAAAAAAAATTAAGCATAGATATTGTGAAGTCAAACTATTGGAGAGACACACTTTTTTCATTGTAATGCTCTTGAAAAGTTTTCAAAGTGTTGTAATGAAATTTCTCTAATGCTTATGATTTTTGTGTAAAATGTCAGATAGGCTAAAAAAAAAGGTGAATTTCATATTTATCTAATTTAGACAGAGTACTTTCATTGGAATCCTTGTGAAAAGTTCTTTCATTGTGTCCATACTTTTATTGTGTCCACACTTGTACTGTGTCCACACCTGTATTGTGTCCACACCAACTTAAATTTGCGCTTACCATATCGATTCAGGGTTTAATGAGCGGGGGGTATATTTGGCTGCCATTCGGCGACAGTTCTTGTTTCTTTTACATTATGTGACACTAATTCTTATATGTTGATGTATTTTCAGGTTTGTGTGCTGTAGGTTTCATGTCAAATTTTCTTGATCAGTATGGAGATTACAGTCCTGAAAAGGAAATTATACTAGTTCCGCCTTGCATTGATAAAAAATTCATATTTGAAGAGTATTTAGGATTACCTGGTCCACATTTGAAGAAGTCTCACTTCTACAGTCTCTTTGGCCAACAGTTTAGAGGAAAAGTTAGCTTTGCTAAGGTATTTTATGATTTCCAGAATTTTCCACTAGTATACCAACTTTACTATTAACAAAGGAATTTTTAATGGACTTTCGTTATTCAATTTATTTAGGTTTTATTATGAATTTGAAATATCTCCTCATTTTTGAATTGATTTTATCTTGGTGTATATCTTATATACAAAGTAAATTCAACAATAAAAGTTTAGCAACAAATTTTGATTCTTTTTTGGGGTTTTAAATTATTTGTTTGATTTTTATAGTCCATTGTGTATGACCTTACCGGTCTACTAGTTCCTATTGTGTAACCAATTTAACAATTTGAGTAAGCTGTACCTATTATTTTTTGAGCAACTGGTATTGCTGGACTACAACATATATTGGAAAAAGTTTTTGGTGGATTGCTTTTGTTAACCAATCAACACAATCAGGATCCTTTTGAATTGTCCAACAATACTATTGTATATCAATCTGTTATGGCCTGGGGAGATTTTACCTTGATCTGTTGATGAAAATAGGGACTATAAATAGTTTACATTTAATGAAAAAAAAATTGTACTTTATTAAAATTCTTAAAATTACATAATTCAAAAATAAATATTGCAGTATAAAAAAGGGAATTTGAATTAATTGTCATATTTTTCTTTCATTAATTAAATAGATTTATCTTCAGATTCATATTTTTATTATAGTCTCACAACATACAATGTACAATTACATATTTACATATAAAACATCCATACAACAATTACATAAAATATATTGCATGTACCAATCTTAAAAGATTTATGAGAGACTTGTTTTAAAACATATTGAAATTAAAACTATTTATACTCAACATAATATCACGATTATTGATATAAAAAACTGTTTCTCCTAATTAAAGTATTATAGCAGGTCTTGGCTACAATGTTAAAAACATTTTCATCACCAAATAAAACAAGTTGAACTTTGAGTAAAAAAATCATAAAAATCGGTGAAGGCATTCTTGAGTTATCGTACGACATAGAAAACGCTGACGGACAGACAGACGGACAGACGGACGGACGGACAGACTGATTACTATAGGGTGCCGCCATTTCATGGTGGGGCCCTAAATATAAATTTATCTATATCTGATAAAAAACAAAAATTTAGATTAAAATCTAAAATGCCCCCGAACATCTGACGTCTGAGATCTGCATATAGCGGGCATTGCATCAAAACATGAAACTTATCTTCGACATGTTCATCACAATTGAAGCAAGTTCTTTATCTTTCTATAAGGTAATACTTTATCAAGGTAAAACCTCCCCAGGCCATAACAGATTGATAAACAATAGTATTGTTGGACAATTCAAAAGGATCCTGATTGTGTTAATTAGTTAACAAAAGCAACCCACCAAAAACTTTTTCCAATCTATGTTGTAGTCCAGCAATACCAGTTGGTCAAAAAAATAATAGGTACAGCTTACTCAAATTGTTAAATTGGTTACACAATAGGAACTAGTAGACCGGTAAGGTCATACACAATGGACAATAAAATAAATATATTATAACATCAGGTAAACCATTTTAGAGTTAAAATTCATGCGTTTTTAAGTTGATTACTTTTTGACTTTTTAATTTCTGCACATGTTTTTGTTGATTTTACTGGTAAAAAGTCCTACACTTTGAAATCAGTTTACTCATTGTTGGCAACTCTTATGGTATGAAAAACAATTGAAATTTCATCATCCTAAATGGGTAGGCAAAAATACCTTCCCTAAATGAACAACTGAAAGTGATTGGTATGGTTGAATCTGAATATCCACTTCTTATTATGACTGTGTTGTTGAACATATTTCAGTGAACAATATCACCCTTAGTGGACTACTACAGAGAAAATGGATTAGTGAATGATTAACCTTGTTATGGTAGACCATAATCATAAACAACAAGAAAAGAGCATTACATCTGCTTCTCTGTGACATATCCTTGCCTGCCACTTGGATTGACTAAAACCTCCTGGTAGTCACACAAGTTTGTGTCAGTTAGAGATAGTAAGAAACTGTTTTTAGGGGCATTTCCATATTTCCCTAAAAATGTAGATTTCCTTAAATTTTTAAACAGCTAATGGTTTTAACTTAATTTCTTTTGGGATTTTTTATTGTCTCCCCCGCGACGAAAGTCGCGGAAAGCGAGACATAGGCGTGCAAAGTATGACGACGGCGACGACGACAGCGACGGCGACGGCGTTAACTTTTACTAAATACAGGATATTTTGAAAAACCCTTTGATGTAGGAACATCATATTTGGTCCAGTGGTAGTACTAATTGAGTGCTACCTGACGGACATAACGTCATGTGACCTTGACCTCAATTTCACGGTCTAGTGGCCACGTTAAGTTTTTCTGCTTAAGTCCATTTCTCAATAACTGGAAGTGGAAGGTTGATAATATTTGGTATGTAGGTTGCTCTTGGGTAGTACATGTCAGTCTGGCAGGTGACTTTTGTCCTTGACCTCAATTTCACGGTCTAGTGGCCACGTTAAGTTTTTCTGCGCAAGTCCATTTCTCAATAACTAGAAGTGGTAGGCTGATAATATTTAGTATGTAGGTTGTTTTTGGGTAGTACATGTCAGTCTGGCAGGTGTTTTTTGTAATTGACCTCAATTTCACGGTCTAGTGGCCATGTTAAGTTTTTCTGCTTAAGTCCATTTCTTAATAACTAGAAGTGGTAGGTTGATAATATTTGGTTTGTAGGTTGGTCTTGGATAGTACATATCAGTCTGGCAGGTGACTTTTGTCCTTGACCTCAATTTCACAGTCTAGTGAGCATGTTCACTTTTCTGATTAGTTCACTTACATTTCACATCAATTTAGAGTCCAGCAGGGACGGGCGAGACATCTTTTAGGGTCATCACTTGTTGTAAAAATATAAATCACTATTTTTTAAAGAGCAAAACTAAATCTGAAGTGCATATTTTTCATAGAATGACTTTTTCTAACCCAACCCCTATTTTGTGAAATGACATGAATCCAACAGCCAATTAGGGCATTAATCTTTAAGTTTCAGATTACTCTGAAGTACTTGATAGAAATGAATAATTTTTTGACACAATTTAAAGATTAACATAAATTTTGTGAATTCATTGCTATTTTACATAAAATATAAATAATTTTAAAGTTATTTCAAAACTAGATTTCATGAGACTAAAACATCACCAGAATACATCCTTAACAGCTGTTCTCCAACATGCTTGACTTAACTGGACAAACTGTCACTTGGGATGGAATCTTTGAGAAAAGAGATTTGTGATCAAGTTCTCAGATGACAGTATAAGAGTATGGCATCTTAGCAGGAAGTTTGACCTTGACCACACTTCCATTATGGAGGTTGACCCTTTTGGTGGCGGGAGTTTGATGGTTTTTAGGCTGAATCCATTACAATGAAAAAGTTAGCTTAGTGTCATTCTTGAGAAGTTAAATGCACTGTTAGAATGACAATGTTACAGACACATAATGTGAAGGTCAAGAAATGCTAAAGTTGCTCTCCTGATCAGAATCAAATTGAGCATTGGGTCTCAATAATTGCATAAGAAAGAATTACCACATGTTCCTCAATTTATGGGAAATGTTACCAAATACGTAGCTCACATGTTTTCATTTTCAAACAAAATGTTTTGCGTCTTAGTACTGATATTTATGTACTATGATTGCTTGATCAAATGGATAGGTAAAATTTATCTTGTAACACACTCAATATACATGTATAAGTAGGCAGTAGATTCTCAAAGAAAATGACTAATTTTTGCTTGAAAGCTGAATTTTCATGTCAAATTTTCATACGAAAGGTCAAAGCTTACGGGGAAATTCTAGATTTTAGATTTTAGAGGAAAAGTACTTACTGGGCTTTTTTTTAAATATTAGGTCTTTTCCTGCAAAAATTAGGACAAATAGGTTTGTAGTGGTATTATACCCCCACTCGTGAGTGGGTGGTATATTGGAATACCCTTGTCTGTCCATCCGTCCATCCATCCTTCCGTCCGTCCTTCCGTCCATCCGTCCGAAGGTCGTCACACTTTTCTCAGCTATTACTGGACAGATTCATTTCAAATTTGGTATTTGACTTTATATAAAGGGGGCATGCTTTGTCTGCCATTTTGGTCACCCTATAATATCAACTTCCTGTTTGGCGAGCCTTAGCCATTTTTTCCCTTTATTGAACATAGTGAAAATTTTCGTTGCACTTTTCTCAGCTACTACTGGACCGATTCATTTCAAATTTGGTATTTGACTTTATATATAGGCGGAATGCGTCGCCTCCCATTTTGGTCGCCTTATGATATCAACTTCCTGTTTGGCAGGACTTTGCCATTTTTACCTTGATTGAACATAGTGAAAATTTTCGTCGCACTTTTCTCAGCAACTGCTGGGCCGATTTATTTCACATTAAGTATTTTACTTTATATATAGGAAGAATGCGTCATCTCCTATTTTGGTCGCCTTATGATATCAACTTCCTGTTTGGTGGGACTTTGCCATTTTTCCCTTTATTGAACATGGTGAAAATTTTCGTCCCACTTTTCTTTGCTACTGATTGGCCGATTTATTTCAAATTTGCTATTTTACTTTATATATAGGGGGAATGCGTCGTCTCCCATTTTGGTCGCCTTATGAAATCAACTTCCTGTTTGGCAGGACTTAGCCATTTTTCCCTTTATTGAACATAGTGAAAACTTTTGTCGCACTTCTCTCAGCAACTGCAGGGCCGATTTATTTGAAATTTGGTATTTCACTTTATGTATAAGGGGAATGCGTCGTCTCCCATTTTGGTCGCCTTACTATATCAACTTCCTGTTTGGCAGGACTTTGTCATTTTTCCCTTTATTGAACATAGAGAAAATTTTCGTCACACTTATCTCAGCTACTGCTTGGATGATTTATTTCAATGAGTGGGGGTATACCTAGCACGACAACACTTGCAACCTCATGTTTGCCATGAATTGAAAAAATTGAAATGACTTTATTCTGCTTTTTTTGTAGAATCGAAATATCAACCCATGTGATATTTGCCTTAAGGTGAAAATGGAGCTTTTGAAATTAAAAGATCAGACTAGAAGAGAAATGCTAAAGAATGATTTAAAAATTCATCTTGATAGACAAAGGTTAGGTATATTCATATTTTGTGCATGACAATATGTTTACTGTCACCTGAGAAATAAGTCCAATGGCTCACATGTGCAAGGAATGAAATGATCCCAAATTGTAACAAAAATTTAAACCTTATTGAAAATCTCAGAATTTAAGAAAATTTAGAATAGTAGTATCTTTCAGTTGTGGCTTAATCGATATATTTGTTAGGATTTTGTCTCATATAGATTTACTCCATAGCCCCTCATTTTTCATGAATTAAGTCTTAAATTGTAACAAATGATCAAACCTGCAAATTTGTGGATAAAAAAGAATACCGGTAATAGAACAGTCCAGATAAAGCACAAACATTTTATTTAAAAACACCTAAAGAGTGAAAAAGATTCAAGTGCAAGCTTAAAGCCAACAGTCTGAGTCAACAATTCTGTATTTATCTAACTCTTATAAAGTTATTTTGAAGAATTTTCAAAAACCAGTCTTGGAGTTATTGCCCTATTTCCGAAAAATTTTCAAAATTTGAATATTTTTTATCAGTTTGCCACAACGAAGTGGAGGTAGACTATTGAAGTACCCCATCATCCACGTCCACATTTAAGTTAATATCTCAGGAACTATGTATGGAAACATCATCAAATTTTTCACACTGGTGCATCTCAGGTTTACTCATAGCCTCTAAGAAAATTGGGTTTCTTTAACCTTTATTTTCTGCTTGATTGGCTATCATCCAAATTTACATATTTAAGTTCATAGCTCAGTCACTAACCTAACATATGCATTAATCTCCAATCCAAATGAACTTCGGCATCCAGACTACAGTAGGTCAATTTGACCTGCATTTGCTGCTCGAATGATTTACATTCAAGATTTAGGGCAAGTTTTTTTTTATTTTATTTTTTTATTATTATTATTCAACAACATGTATTGGAATTGTTGTAAGCAATAACTCTTAAGGCCCCGAGTTTTTCTATACGACCGCAAAAATTTTTGCAGTCGTATATTGGTATGGTGCTGTCGTCGTCGTCGTCGTCGTTGTCGTTGTCTGTAGGGCACTTTTGTTTTTGGTCAATAACTTTTGTTCCAGAAAATCAAGCCTTATGAAATTTTAACATAATGTTCTTTGGTACAAAAGGAAGGCTTGCAATAGTTTTGGTCATTATGACCCCACCCGTTTTTATACGACCGCAAAAAATTTTAGGTCGTATAATGGTATGGCGCTGTCGTTGTCGTCGTCCTGCTTTGTTGTCGTCTGTAGACACTTTTGTTTTTGGTCAATAACTTACGTTCTAGTTGACTAATCCTTATGAAATTTTAAAACAGTGTTCCTTGGCACAAAAGAAGGCTGTAGTGGGTTTTGGTCATTTTGGCCCCTCCCGTTTTGAAAAAAAAGGGCCAAAAGGGGAAAAATTGGGTGTTTTCACATATTTGGTTGTAGAATATTTATTATTTATTGGATTTTCATGGGGTTTCTCTCAGTGTGTTCCTAATTTAATTTCCTATCGGAAGTATGTCAACGGATTTTACTTGGCATGTACCGTTCACGAGATAAATGGGGCCAAAAAAGGGGGATTTTCAAAAATTTCAATTTTTTTTAGTCCAATTTTGAGCAGTTTTTTGCAATGGATTCCTCTTGAAAATATACATAGAGCTGCACCATCAGATTTTTGACAACTTGTTTCTTTTCCGAGCTATGAGGGGCCAAATGGGGACAATTTGCAAATTTGCAGAATACCTACAATTTTTATTTTTCATTGGATTTTGATGGGATTTTTGTCTTTGGATTCCTCTTGATATAAGCTTTCAGTAGTATGGCAACAGATTTGGTGTAGCTTGTACTGTTTTCAAGCTACAAGGGGTAATAGGGGCCAAAATTGCAATTTTTTAAATAAGTGAAATCTTTGTTTTTCATGAGATTTCATTTGATTTTTTTTTTGTTTTTGTTTTGAAGTCCTCTTGTTGTAAGGTTTTGGTAATATATGTCAAAAGATTTTGCATAGCTCTTACCGTTTCTTAGCTGTAAGGGGTCAAAGGGGCTGAAATTGCAATTTTCAAAATATGTAAAATCTTTTATTTTTTTTAATTGGATTTTAATGGGGTTCCTTTCTTCGGATTCCCTTTCTTGTATAGTTAAAGTAGTATGCTGACCAATTTGACATGTCTCTTACCATTTCCGATATATATAAGGAATTATAAGGACTAATTTAAATTTTCCCTTAGTTTGTGTGCAGCTAATTTGACCCCATTGGTAAAAAACATCTGTTTTGGTCATGCATGGCATAGACACATTTTGTCAGGTGAGCGATACAGGCTCAGTCTCTGAGCCTCTAGTTACAGAAAAGTTGTTAAATAATGCCAGAGATTGATTGAAAGTCCAGAAAAGCTGGGACCTATTCTTTACATAATAGAGGATAACGACAAAATATTATACCCCCACTCATGAGTGGATGGTATATTGGAATACCCTTGTCCGTCCGTCTGTCCTTCCATCCGTCCGTCCGAAGTTTATTGCATTTTTCTCAGCTACTGGTGGGCCAATTTATTTCAAATTTGGTATTTGACTTTATGTATGTGGGGAAAGTGTTATCTGCCATTTTGGTTGCCTTATGGTATCAACTTCCTGTTTGGTTTGACTTAGCCATTTTTTTCCCTTATTGAACATAGTGAAAACTTTCGTCGCACTTTTCTCAGCAACTGTTGGGCCAATTTATTTCAAATTTCGTATGAACTTTATATATGTGGGGAATATGTTGTCTCCTATTTTGGTCGCCTTATGATTCTAAAGGAAAAAATAATACAGTGCTGCACCATCAGATTTTTAAAAACTGTTTATTTTCCGAGCTATGAGGGGACAAATAGGGCCAAAATTGCAAACATGCAGATTACTTAAAATTTTTATTTTTCATCCGATTTTGATGGGATTTTTATGCCCCCGCGACTAAAAGTCGGGGGGCATATTGTTTTACCCTTGTCCGTCTGTCCGTCCCTTCGTTCGTCCGTCCGTCCATCCGTACGAATGAAAAACACAACTATTCATGTTTTTGAGAAAGTTTGCAAACAAATTCCAAGTACTTCAAAGGAATCTAACTAGCAATTAGTAGATGTGCACACACATATCTTTTTGAATATTCAAAATGGCCGCGGTTGCCATGGAAACTGAATAAGGCATGATTTTCAAAGTACCTCAAATTTGATGTTACTTTACAAAAAGAATGTCTAGCACCCATAGAAATGATTTTGGGTCTCAGAATTTTCAAAATGGCTGCCGTTGCCATGGAAACTGGAAAAAGGCGGGAAAATTCAAAGTGCCTCAAAATGGATGAAACTTTACAGGAAGATTGCCTAGCACCCATAGAATTGATTTTTGGGCTCTAATCTAATTATAATCTAAAGAGTGTATAGTGCACAACATCAATTAACTTTCTCCCCTGGGATTTTATCCTACAATGTATTGGGAGCTTTTTCATGAATGCTCTATAAAAGCTCTGTTATTGACAGCATCTATTTAGCACTATTAATGACTTACAGTAATTGCCTTCTAATTGTAAGATAACAACATTAACTATTTAATTTTATTATCTGAGACCTGTAAATAAGCTCTGAGCATATTCAGAGGATCCCCCGAGCATGCTCCCAAGAATAAATCTATGATCCCTTAAGTCCATTTGACCTACATGTTCCACTTGATTTACTTGCACTCAAGTTTTCAGATAAGTTCAAATCTCAGTCTCTGTGCATAGTAGGATAGTATAATCTTGAATATGCATGCATCTTGGATGGTAAATCAGCATCCAGGCCAAACTGAGTCAATTTGACCTAAATGTTCTGGTTGGTTGACTTTCATTCAAGTTTTTGAATGAGTTTGGATCTCAGTCACTTTACATGGTAGGATCATCTAACCTTGCATATGCATGCATCTTGGACATGTTGGATGTACTTTAGCATCCAGGCATAAAAGGTCAATATGAAATACATGTTCTGCTTTATTATACCCCCGCTCCGAAGGAGTGGGGGTATACTGTTTTACCTCCGTCCATCCGTCCGTCCGTCATTCCGTCATCACACATATTTTCGTCACATTTTTCTCAGCAACTACACATGACAGCCACTTGATATTTGGTATGGTGCATCAGGATGGGGTCCTATACTGCGCCTCCCCTTTTTGGCCTTATGGGATCACCACTTCCTGTTTACCGACTTCGTGCATTTTTTACTTTTATTTTCCATATTGTGACTTTTTCGTCGCATTTTTCTCAGCAACTACACATGACAGCCACTTAATATTTGGAATGGGGCATCAGTATGGGTCCTTTACTGCGCCTCCCCTTTTCGGCCATATCGTATCACCACTTCCTGTTTACCGACTTTGTGCATTTTTTACATTTATTTTCAAAATTGTGACTTTCATCACATTTTTCTCAGCAACTACACATGACAGCCACTTGCTATTTGGAATGGGGCATCAGTATGGGGTCCTATACTGCGCCTCCCCTTTTCGGCCATATCGGATCACCAGTTACTGTTAATCAACTTTGTGTCTTTTTTACTTTCGTTTTCCGAATTGTGACTTTTTCGTTGCATTTTTCTAAGGAACTGCACACGACAGCTACTTCATATTTGGTATGGAGCTTCTTTGAAGGGTTCTATACTGTATCTCCCTTTTTCAGCCATATTGCTGTACTACTTACTGTTTTTAGGACTTTATGATTTTTTTTACTTTCGTTTTCCAAGGTGAACTTTTTTGTCACTTTTCTCGGCAACCAAACATCCAACTGTGTAAATGCTTGTATTGTGTCCACACTTGTAATGTGTCCACACCTGTATTGTGTCCACACACACTTAATTTTGCACTTACTTATTGATTCAGGGTTCAGTGAGCGGGGGTATAACTGGCTTCCATTCGGCGACAGCTCTTGTTCGACCTTACATTCAAGATCATTGTCAGTATACATGGTATGATCATTTAACATAAATACATGTATTTCTGATGCTACATCAGCATCCAGAACAAATTTGGTCAATCTGACCTACATTTCTGCTTGATTTACCCACATTCAGATCTCTGTCACTGTACATGTTAATATCATCAAAGTGATTACATCACTTTGATCACTTTTGACTTTGATTTCAACTGCATTCAATTTCTCAGAATAGTTCATATCGTAGTTAGTGTCATTGGGAAAATGTTGCAAATTGTCAATTCTTGAAAACCATTTTCATTCATCAAGTTGATATTAATTTGGGATTTAACATGATCAGGTCAGGATTTTTGTACAGATCATAAATCCAAGATGGTCTACTGCAGATTTTAACATTGGACCTATTTTAGGATGTTGGAAATTGCTAATTTTTGAAATCATTTTTGTATGCTGTAAACTGTGAAATTTTCATACTGTCTTTTATTCTCGGTTTTAAAATAAATAACAGTTTGTGCAGTCTTGAATTCACGATTGTTGGTGAGGTATTTAATCAGTAAATTTGCCTCATAATAATCAGGGCAGTTTTATTTTTTCACTTCATCATTTAACACGAATATATTCAAAATAAAACTGCCACGAAAATTTCTCTGTTTAGAGTATTAAGTTGACATTAAATAAACATGATAATGTGTCTGTTATAGTACCCATAATAAATGTGGGATGGTTGTCACTGCAAATCTAAATCTTGAAAATTGTTTATTCTTGAAAACCATTTCATACATCAAATTGATACTATAAAGACATTAATCTTCCAGATGGTTGATTTACAACCAATCATAAAACTTATCGCTGTTATCTCAGATTAATCCATGTGAGTGATACAGGCTCATGGTTTTAATAAGCTGTGCATTGGTTAATTAGGTGAGAGATATAGGCTCAGCCACTGACCTCTAGTTCAAGGGTCTCATGGCTGATGCCATCAATTTTTTGGCAAAGTATACTAGGGGCCTTCTTGATCTCGCTGGAGGGGGTGAATATTGTTCACCTCTAGTTGAAGACCCTCAGGCGACATCAAGATGTAGACAGGAATAAAAGCTCTGTCCTTGATAGACTGGAGCTTTCTATGTATCGTGTGCGTTTTTGTCACATGTACATTCACTCCATATCCTTTCATTTTTCCTATTTGCTAATTCTGAAAGTATATGGAAACATTAATTTGTTCTGTGTGTATCCAAAATAGTATTCACTGCAACATAAAAACATTCTGACAGTATAGAAAATGGTATATCGATATCTAGCAGCTAATTCTGTTCAAACTGATGCTAGAAGCTGTTTTGAACTCAGTAAGAATATTATGAGTTGTTTTGCTTATTGTTGAAGACCTCATAGTGACTTCCTATATGAAGAATGACAATAAAAGTGTTCTGTTCCATTAACTATTATACCCCCACTCGTGAGTGGGTGGTATATTGGAATACCCTTGTCCGTCCGTCTGTCCTTCCGTCCGTCCTTCCGTCCTTCCGTCCGTCCGTCCGTCCGAGGTTTATTGCATTTTTCTCAGCTACTGCTGGGCCAATTTATTTCAAATTTGGTATGTGACTTTATGTATGGGGGGGAAAGTGTTATCTGCCATTTTGGTTGCCTTATGATATCAACTTCCTATTTAGCGGGAACTTAGCCATTTTTCCCCTTTATTGAACATAGTGAAAATTTTCGTCGCACTTTTCTCAGCAACTGTTGGGCCAATTTATTTCAAATTTGGTATTTAACTTAATATATGTGAGGAATGCGTCATCTCCTATTTTGGTCGCCTTTTGATATCAACTTCCTGTTTGGCGGGACTTTGCCATTTTTCCCTTTATTAGAACAAAGTGAAAATTTTCGTCGCACTTTTCTCAGCTACTGTTGTGCCGATTTATTTCAAATTTGGTATTTAACTTTATATATGTGGGGAATGCGTCGTCTCCCATTTTGGTCACCTCATGATATCAACTTCCTGTTTGGCGGGACTTTGCCATTTTTCCCTTTATTGAACATAGTGAAAATTTTCGTCGCACTTTTCTCAGCTACTGCTTGGCAGATTTATTTCAAATCTGGTATTTAACTTTATTTATAGGGAGAATGCGTCGTCTCCTATTTTGGTCTCCTTATGATATCAACTTCCTGTTTCGCCGGACTTTCCCTTTATTGAACATAGTGAAAATTTTAGTCGCACTTTTCTCAACTACTGCTGGGCCGATTTAGTTCAAATTTGGTATTTAACTTTATATATGTGGGGAATGAGTCGTCTCCTATTTTGGTCTCCTTATGATATTAACTTCCTGTTTGGTGGGACTTAGCCATTTTTCCCTTTATTGAACATAGTGAAAATTTTCGTCTCACTTTTCTAAGCTACTGCTGGGCCGATTTATTTCAAATTTGGTATTTAACTTAATGTATAGGGGGAATGCATCGTCTCATATTTTGGTCGCCTTATGGTATCAACTTCCTGTTTGGCGGGACTTAGCCTTTTTTTCCCTTTACTGAACATAGTGAAAATTTTCGTCGCATTTTTCTCAGCAACCAATGTATTTCAAATTTGGTATTTAACTTTATATATGTGGAGAATGCGTCATCTCCTATTTTGGTCACCATATAATATCAACTTCCTGTTTGGGGGGACTTTGCCATTTTTCCCTTTATTGAATATAGTGAAAATTTTCGTCGCACTTTTCTCAGCTACTGTTGGGCAGATTTATATCAAATTTTGTATTTTACTTTATATATGTGGGGAATGCGTCATCTCCCTTTTTGGTCGCCTTATGATATCAACTTCCTGTTTGGCGGGACTTTGCCATTTTTCCCTTTATTGAACATTGAAAAATTCCTCACTCTTTTATCAGTATCCCAAATGAAAGTGGACATTTTCAGCTAGATTCACGTCTTCCCGGATTTGACTACCGACTTTGACATTTTCCCGGATTGAATCACCCACAGTGTGACGGGTGCTGTTAACAGAGCAGGACATGCTTACCCTTCCGGAGCACCTGATGTCACTCTCAGTTTCACTGGAGTTCACACTGTGAGTGCCTTTGTTCTGAATGTTGTGGTTTCTGGTTCTGTGCTTTGTGTCTGTCTGGCGTCATTGTTTTTGTGTCTAACGTCAATGTTTTCTGTGTTCTCGTTTTTGCCCTGTCTTTGGACTTCGATTTTTGTGAATTTTACTCCTTTGTTCCTTCGGTATTCTACTGCCGTTGTTTTCTCAGCTACTGCTTGGATGATTTATTTCAACGAGTGGGGGTATACCTAGCACGACAACGCGTGCAACCTCATGTTTTGTATTAATTGGGATTTTCGTCACATGCATTTTTGCTCAATATCCCATTATTTTGTGCCAGTAGATCTTGTTCTACATTCACTTTAAAAATCTAGTAATTTGCATAATATGCATTTAAACTGTTTACCAACCATCCATTTCATATATATTGTGGAGTTGTTTTGGCGTATATATATGTCTGGATTTAATGTACTTCTTATTGGAAAGTCTATGATAGATTTAAGAATCTGATTATGGAGACTAGTTTTTAGCTCACCTGGCCTAAAAGGCCATGTGAGCTATTGCCATCACTTGGCGTCCGTCGGCGTCCGTCCGTCGTCCGTCCGTCCGTCGTCCGTCCGTCCGTCGTAAACTTTTTAAAAAATCTTCTCCTCTGAAACCACTAGGCCAATTTTAATCAAACTTGGTCTGAATCATTACCAGGGTATCTAGATTCAAAATTGTGTTTGATTAGTCCGAGGACCAAACAACATGACTGCCGTTACTAAAAATAGCACATAGGGGTAAATTGCAGTTTTTGGCAAATAACTCGAAAACCGTTACAGATATTAAAAATCTGACGAGGTAAAAGTGATCAGCATGGTAAGATCTACCTGCCCTGCAATTTTGAAGAAAATCTGATGACCAGTTTTGGAGTTATTGCCCTTTTTTCCGGAAATTTTTCAAAATTTTAATGTTTTTAATTTTTTCTCAAAGAAACTAAAGCAGATAGAGGTCTACTTCAAATTGCAAAAAATGTTTAGCATATTAAGATCTACCCACCCTGAAATTTTGGAGAAAATCCAAAAACCCTTGTAGGAGTTACTGCCCTTTTTTCACAGAATTTTTTAAATTTTCATATTTTTTGTCTTTTATTTCCAAAACTAAAGAAGATGAAGGTTAAGTGTAAATTGATAAAATGTTTGCCATGCTGTGGTGACTTCAAAAGTGGTGTTGAAAATTGTTCAATGACCGCCATTTTCAAAATGGCTGCCAAAAAAAGGCGGGAAAATTCAACATTGATAGATTTCAATGAAATTTGGTTTCCAAATTCATGGTTCCGAGATAAGAAGATAGGCTCCGCCCCCTTAGATATTGTTGCTACGCGCCACAAGCTAATCTGTTTCAGTTTCAAAATGGCGACTTAGCATCTAAACATCGTGTAAGATTTATTTTAGAAAACACTGGAAAATATCGCCGTTTAATTCCTTTAGAATAGCGAATTGTTGTCAAAAAAGGTTCTCTAAAAGAGATTAAACTATTTCCCATTAGTATATAACCATAGTGTGAAGATTTATGTTTCTGAGACACTTGGAACGATTCGTGTTGATGCCAAATGTTGGCGATCCATGAAAAAAAAAAAACTGAAGTCACAAACTTCACATCAATGTTTCAGGATTATTTTTTCTTGTAAAATGGAATCTTTACTTTATATTTTATTTATTCATTTTGCAAATATTTTAAGAGAACTGCCGATATTGATCCGAACATTCAATTTTTAGAGAATTGCGTAGATCGCTGCACGCCAGTCATGAGGTGAAAACGGAGGGAAAAAGTTGAAAAGTTAATATGTATTTTCATGTGTGCTATTTACACAAAAGATTTTAAAATAATTTTCTATAATCTTTTCCTGAGTTCGGATTACTGTTGTCTACCATTTACGATGACATGTGTAAAGTTGCGTAATAAACAAACAGTGAAACTTCGGTACGTAGAATTTTTACATCTTAATTACATCTCTCAGCATGAAACAAATCAAGAATTTCAATTAATTAAATGTTTTATAATTTGGTCCCTGTGTGGTGTTTTCTTTATTTTCTTTACATGATGAATGCAAATTGTGTATATCACGTTCTTGTGTATTTTAATTTTCAACGGGAAGGATTTTGGATATTAAAAAATGTTTCAAGAGAAAAAAATCTAATTCTAGATTTTTTTTCTACATAACATTTGTAAAAAAAAATATGTATACCCTGCATCGTAAAATTATTGGCACAAAATAAAAAAAAAATCCCATGAAAATCAATTATAAAATACTTGTATGCGGTCTCAGTAGAATTCTGCTTGACGTTTTTTTTTATATTTCCATATATTCATATTATCTGTAAAGATTTAAATATTTTTATTTATGTTTTTGCAAATATTTTTATTTGATCTCCACTGTATGAGACATAAGTTGTCCAAGATGTAGAAGTAAAATTAAATCGATATTCTATATTTTGATATTGTCGATTTCAAAATAATTTTCGTGTAGAGGTATTCCTGAATCATTTCACCAATATAATTTCACGAAATATATTTACATGAATGTGCATCAAAAGTTTCGTTTTCATTAAAGTATTGAATTAATCTTTTGAAAATAAATGGACGGGGTAAGTTTAACACAATGAAGTAAAAATCTAAAAGAATAGAGAATTTGTTGTCATAATTTAAAGATCGTTGGAAAGACTGTTAAAATAAAAATTTGTACATTTTTCCACTTTCACGATTATATATGTCTATTGTTATTTTGTGAATTCCAATCAAACAATAGATTTTCGTCTGTATATTTCATTATACAAATCAGGAAAAAATTAGGCATACGCAAATACTTGTCCCCCCTCCCCCCAAATTATTCCTTGTGAAATAAAAAAAGCCACATTCCATCATTCTTTCAAGTTTTCTCTAATCATTTTTTACATGTCCCCCATACACATTTTAAAACAATTTATCTTTATTCAGGGTATATTCATTAATTAGCCAACTTTCAATGCACTTCCCACAAACATCGAATAGTTTGTTTGTGGGACAAAGATGGCATCGAAAATTGACCTTCAGTAGCCAATTATAATACTGTAATCTGATTGGTCAATACCATAATTAAGACTGACACATCGGATTCATGAATAGATATTGATGTTGCGACTTCAAAACCAGTGTTGAAAATTTTTTGTTGACCGCCATTTTCAAAATGGCCGCCAAGAAAGGCGGGAAAATTCAACATTGTCCGATTTCCATGAAATTTGGTTTCTAAATAGGTATTGATGTGGTGACTTCAAAACCGATATTAAAAATTGTTTGTTGAATGCCATTTTCAAAATGGCCGCCAAAAAAGGCGGGAAAATTCAACAGTGTTTGATTTCAATGAAATTTGGTTTTCAAATAGATATTGATGTTGCGACTTCAAAAACTGATGTTGAAAATTGGTCGTTGAAAGCCATTTCAAAATGGCCGCCAAAAAGGCGGGAAAATTGAACATTGTCCAATTTCAATGAAATTTGGTTTCCAAATAGATATTGATGTAGGGATGTGTTTCTTCACAATATGAGAAATATGTTTAAACTAGATTATAAAGGGGAACCCCTGCTAAAATGGAAAGGGGGACTTTGAATGTTTTGATTTCAGCAATATGTATTATCTGAATTACAAGGGGAACCCCTGCCCCAATTTTTTTTGTATGATGGTCTGAAATGGGTTGTAATGGATAGTCGGGCTTTAAATTACCATGGAAACTGCTGAATTTACTTGCCCAATTGGAATTATACTTGGTGACAACTGTCCATTGTCGGTACCTATCGAAGAATGTTTCTGGTAAGTCCACATGTATTCCAAGGTGGCCGCCAGCGGGGGACATAATTTAACATTGGAACCTATGGGAAAACACATTCAAAGACATTTTTCTCTGAAACTACTTGGTCAGTTGGAATCACAACTTGGTCACAATAGGCCTTTAATGGTCTTCTTAAAAAATTGTGTCTGACAAGTCTGCACCTCATCCAAGATGGCCACCAGCGGGGACTGTTGTTTAACAATGGACTCTATGGGGAAAACACATTCGAAGATTTTCTCCTTTGAAGCTTGTAGAAAATGATACACTTTAACATTGGGTTAATTTGGGCCGTAGTTGATGCCAGTCATGGACCAGGTGAGCTATACAGGCTCTTGAGAGCCTCTAGTTTCAATAAAAATGATTGTTTTATTCAATTTCTTCCCAAAGTTAAGTTACAAATCTTTTATTAATAATATATTTATTGTTAATTGAAAATGAATTCCACGATTAAATTGAGGAACAATGCCAGCATATCTGATAGAAGTAGTACAGTCAACTCCATTTTATTTCATACCTTTTAATAGCATATTGTACCCCAAATCGTCAGTTGGTGGTATATTGGAATACCCTTGTCCGCCATCTGTCCTAGCTTCCATCTGTCCTTCCGTCCGTCCGTCCGAAGTTTATCGCCTTTTTCTCTGCTGGTCGGATTTATTATCCCCGCACTTTCGAATGAAAGTTCGGGGATATTGTCGTTGGCCTCGTCCGTCCGTCCGTCCGTCACACATCCTTGCGACGCGAACTCCTCCTACATTTTTGGATTTAGGGTATTAATTTTGTTATAGAACTGTTGCATATATGCTGCAGATGCGCAATAAGCTTTCGGATTTTTGATATTGGTCTTGGTGCAAACAAGAGGCCCCAAGATGTCCATTTTTACACATGTGGCATGAGACGCGAACTCCTCCTACATTTTTGGATTTAGGGTTTTAATTTTGTTGTGGAATTGTTGAATATGGTCTGTAGATGCGCAATAAGCTTTCGGATTTTTGATATTTATCTTGATGCAAACAAGAGGCCCCAAGATGTTGATTTGACAAAGACCACAAAATGTGGATTGTGACACATATGGCATGCGACGCAAACTCATCCTACATTTTTTTATTTATGGATTTAATTTTGTTGCAGAATTGTTGCATACAGTCTGTAGATGAGCAATAAGCTTTCAGAATTTTGATTCCGGTTCCAACTTTGGTAAATTTCCTGAAAATGTCAAAGACTGATATTTTTGGACATTTTGGCATATAATCTTATAATTGGCAAGTATTTGGAAAAAATAAAAATTCTGAAATCTTAGAATTCGAAAATGTGATTCCAATTTTGGTAAATATCCTGAAAGTCTCAAAGACCACTTATTTTTTGGAATTCTACCTAGCAACAATACTGTTAGGATTTGTTTTCATTAGGGCAATCATTTTCACCAATTGAATTTCAAAAATATTTGATTCCAATTTTGGTAAATTTCCTGAAAGTGTCAAAGACACCTCATTTTTTTGGAATTCTACCTAGCAACCAAACTGTTAGGATTTGTTTCCATTAGGGCAATCATTTTCACCAATTGAATTGCAAAAATATTTGATTCCTATTTTGGTAATTTTCCTGAAAGTGTCAAAGACCACTCATTTTTTTTGGAATTCTACCTAGCAACTAAACTGTTAGGATTTGTTTCCATTAGGGCAATCATTTTCACCAATTGAATTTCAAAAATATTTGATTCCAATTTTGGTAAATTTCCTGAAAGTGTCAAAGGCCACATTATTTTTTGGAATTCTACCTAGCAACCAAACTGTTAGGATTTGTTTCCATTAGGGCAATCATTTTCAGGAATTGAATTTGAAATATATTCGATTCCAAATTTGGTAAATATCCTGAAATTGTCAAAGACCACTAATTTTTCGAAATTTTACATTGAAACCATAGTTAAAAAATTAGTTAGAATTAGAAGAAACATTTCATTAATTTGATTTCCAAAATATAAGATTCCAAGTTTGGTAAAATTCCTGAAAGTCTCAAAGACTACTTATTTTTTGGAATTCTACCTAACAACCATATATTCTTTAATTCCTTATGGTAAAAATAGTGACTGTCAATAGTTTTATTTCAAAAATGTTAAAAAAAATTATACCCAGGGTCTATAGCTGTTTTCTGTGTCAAACAGGGGATGCAGGGATCACTGTCGTTTCCGACAGTCATTACTCTAGTTTCAAATTTAGTATTTGACTTTATATTTAGAGGGAATGTGTTGTCTGCCATTTTTATTGCCTTATTATATCAACTCCCTGTTTGGGGGGACTTAGCCATTTTTCCCTTTAATGAACATAGTGAAAATTTTCGTTGCACTTTTCTCACATAGTGCTGGGCCGATTTATTTCAAATTTGTTATTTGACTTAATATATAGTGGGAATGTGTCGTCACTTTTTATATATTATAGTGGGAATGCGTTTTGGTGGCCTTATGGTATCAACTTCCTGTTCGACGAGACTTAGCCATTTTTTCCCTTTTTTAATGTTCAAACAATACGAGTGGCGGTATACCTAGCACGACAACACATGCAACCTCATGTTTCTCTTAATTGCATACAATTCTGCTGCACAAAACCATTTACTATATGCTTCTGTATTATTTATTCTTTTTAAGTGCATATTGAATAGTTAAGAAAATCCTGTTAATTGAATAGTTTCATTTTCAAATCAAGACATGTGAAATTTAACATCCAAAGTATATATTTTTTAGCAAATCATTCTAAAAAAACTAATTGAAATGAGATATCTAATTATGAAATGATAAATCAATTAATAATTTCATAAAAACAGACTGTAATCTCTGTGTTTGATTAATGATTAACTCATCATTTGACACTTTTCAAATCAATTGGCATGCTTTTACAGCCACATTGAAAACATCTTAATAGAATATTCCTGTTAATTGCATATTTTTTCCTACCAAATAGGTATGCAATTAACAGGAATCCACTGTATTACTGGCTGCATTTCATTTGCACACTTTTTGAGATTAAATGCCATTTCATTTGTGCACTTTTGATTATACCCCCGCAAACAAAGTTTGGGGGTATATAGGAATCACCCTGTCTGTCTGTCCGTCCGTCTGTCCACACTTCTCGTAAGCACAACTCCTCTTAAACCACTTGAAGGAATTTAATGAAACTTCACACAAAGTAAGAACACTATTAGGAGATGTGCATGAAGGAATATAATTATTGTCAGAAACCAGGAAGGGGAGATAATCCGACTTTGACTTTTCATTGATTCCCTATGTATGGGTTACCTCTTATGCACAACTCCTTTTAATCCACTTGAAGGATTTTGATGAAACTTTAGACAAAGGAAGAACACTATATGTAGATGTGTAAAATGTCAAATAGGCTGAAAAGGGTGATTCCCTATTTATGGGTTACCTCGTAAGCGCAACTCCTCTTAAACCACTAAAAGGATTTTGGTGAAACTTTACACAAAGGAAGGACACTATATGGAGATGTGCATGAAGAAATATAATTATTGTTCAAAACCAGGAAGGGGAGATAGTTGAACTTCGACTTTTCACTGATTCCCAATGTATGGGTTACCTCGTAAGCGCAACTCCTCTTAAACCACTTGAAAGAATTTAATGAAACTTTACACAAAGTAAGAACACTATATGGAGATGTGCATGAAGGAATATAATTATTGTCAGAAACCAGGAAGGGGAGATAATTCAACTTTGAGTTTTCATTGATTCCCTATGTATGGGTTACCTCTTATGCACAACTCCTTTTAATCCACTTGAAGGATTTTGATGAAACTTTAGACAAAGGAAGAACACTATATGTAGATGTGTAAAATGTCAAATAGGCTGAAAAGGGTGAATTTTATATTTGTCTGATTTAGACAGAGTGTTTTCTTTGGAACCCTTGTGAAAAGTTTTTTCTTGAAGATTATATCATTGTGTCCACGCTTGTACTGTGTCCGCACCTGTATTGTGTCCACACCAACTTAATTTTGCACTTACCATATCGATTCAGGGTTCAATGAGCGGGGGGTATCTTTGGCTGCCATTCGGCGACAGCTCTTGTATTTCATTTGTGCACAAATTTTCCTTCATTTGCACATATTTATTAGGTCTGCAACTTTTTAAACATTGTATCCAAAAGATAATGTTAACAAAAGTAAGTGTTTAAAAAATTTAAAAAATCCAAAAAAAAAATAAATAAATAAATAAAATTAGCAAACTTAAATGTTTACAAATTTCATGATAAGTTCAGAAAGGTTCAGTAACTTTAATTGAATAAAGTACAAAAATGAACCCTGCGTATCACTTAATTGCTTTGGTTTACCTTTTCTGTAGAACACATACATTACATTTGTTATAAACTATGTACAGTTTGTAGACTAAGGTGTTGTGTCGAAATTGCAACCGTCCTTTATTTGCACCGTCCTTATGGGCAGCAAAATATTCTTTCATGTAGAATGACCTGGAACAATGTTAGAACCATTGGATCATATGCCTTTCACATGGTTTTCAATAAATTGTTCTACAAAGCACCATCTTTGTTTTTAGACGTTATTTTACAACTTCAGATGACAACAGGGAAGCGAAATTAAGACAGTAACTAGACGCGAACAGAGAATGCTTGACTTTATGATTAGCACATACGAAAAATTCAGAAGTTCAGAGACAGAGAGAAATTATTTTGTAAAGACAATCTATTTCAACTTTCCAATGGTAAGCAGGAATCAAAGGACTAATGTCCAGCTTACAGAAAAAGAAGAGTTCGGCTGAAACGAATCAAAGAAATGTGCACAACTGTGCACCTATCATAGCAGATTTATTTCTTTATTGCTACGAGTCACAATTCATGGCAAAAATTCAAAAAGACCCTTCTCAACAGCATTTAGTGGATATTTTTAACAATACATATAGATATTTGGATGATATTCTGGCTTTAAACAATCCTGAATTTCTTAAATTTACAGATGAAATTTATCTTGCCGAACTTACTTTAAATAATCCAATAGCAGCAGTGGTCATACTTCTTTTCTAGATCTTGACATATCAATAAATCAAGGAAAGTTAAACACTAAAGTTTAAGATAAAAGGTATGATTTCTCCTTCCCTATAGACAGCGATGTTCCATTAGCCCCTTCTTACGGGGTCTACATTTCACAAGTTGTTTGATATGCACGAGTAATGTAGTGAAGTTTCTGACTTCAATGACCGAAATCTTTGTCACACTGAAAAACTTCTACAACAAGGCTTTAGATATCATAAATTGATAAAAACATTCTCTAAATTTTATTATAGATACATTGACTTATTAAGAAACTTTGGTTCTACATGCAGGGCTCTCATACAACAGGGCATTTCATATCCAAACTTCTATGGAAATATCATTTACAAAGCCTATAAATTCAAAAATTGTCCTTCCAAACTTATTAATCAGTTGAACAAGCTTATTCATAAAGGATATAAATACAGCATTTTTGTTAAATCTTTACTTCTGTTTTTTTTTTGCAAAAATATTGATCAGCTCCTACATGCTTTACACCATAACTAAAATTCAAACAATTTTTCACATTGGCAGTATTTGGCATTGCACAATATCATGTTCTTTTTTATAAAAATTTGAAGTATTACAATTGAAGTTTCATATGTAAGAAGGCTTAATATCATAGTCAACAGAAATAATGTCCTTAGCTAGCTGTCAGTAACTGTGAGCATTTGTCCAGAGGACAGTACCCGTGTGTATTGTATTCATGTTTCATGTACTTCATTGTAAGGGTACTTGTCTTGATAAGTTAGACTTTTTTCTATGTTGATTTTCACTGTGAGTCTTTTTGTGTATTTATTTTTCAGCCATTCACCACACATAAGGGGAGGGATCCAAGAAAACGAGTTTAAACCCACTGCAGGACCTGAAAATTTTTTTTGAACATTCTTGTAGGTCATTTGACCACTTACAGACCCTATTGTGTATGTGGGGAAATATGACATACTATTGTCTTTTCCATACAGCTGTCTAGGCCTGTAGATTACTTTAGCAAAAGCCATATCTTCTTGACAACTGAGTCACAGTGGTTGACCCTGAGGGCTGTTCCAGAAAAATTGACATGGGGGGTTTGAAGGCACTTTTTATTGACCCCCCCACCACCCATAGAATTCTTCCCCATATGTACAATACAAAAGGATGAAGAAAACACAACCACCCACAGAAATTTATATGAAGTGCCTTCAAAGGGTCCCAGACCAACTTTTCTGGAACAGCCCTGACTTAATTATCAAGAAGTTGGTCTAATTTTATCAATCATTCCTTCCTTTCGGAAGCAATAGCAATAATATTCCTTTCCATAAAAGGTTGGTTTGACAAAAATAAACAGCTATTTTATTTTCCTGTTAGGATAAGGTGCTCAAACAGTCTCACAAATATAAAGTCATATAAACTAGGCATAAGTAAAATGACACAGAAACTTGGTCATTAGCCAGAAGTGATTTTACATTATAATGGCATGGAAGCTCCAAGGAATCAGGTAAACACCAAATCCATGGACATGATGCTGAAATGCAATAAGTCTTATTTTGCTTTCCATATGCAGTTCAGTCAATATAATACTCTTACATTTAACTCTTTCTGTTGAACTGACATCAAAACAACAAGGACTTGAGACAGTTACAATGCATGGAAACAAAAAAAGTGACATTAATAACTATGGCACTCATAGTGTGAACTCCCATGAAAACAGGGAGTGACATCAGGTGCTCTGGGACGGTAAGCATGTCCTGCTCCACTATCAGCACCCGTCACACTATCAGTGAGTCAAATCCGGTTATGTCAAATCCGTGAAATCTAGCTGAAAATGTCCATTTCATTTGGGACACAGACATGTCATATCAGTCAATGATGTCATGGTGACGGCCATAGAACTTCTGAAGGGATGAAAGTTACAAAGGCTGAATAAATCCTTGACCAGGCAGCTTTTGGGACAGTGTTTTTGCTCTATTAAAAAAAAAAAATCACTGTATAAACTACATGCTCGACAGCAAAGAATCAACTGAGAAGTGTAAACTCCATAGGCTGGAGAGGTAGGTATATTGCTGCTCAGTAAGGGAAAGTTCACAATTGGGAAGTTAAAATCATCAAGTTTGTCATATAGCTTAGATTTCAAACGTCCATCTTCGTCAATGTATATTAAAAGATCTAAATACTAAGATCAGTAGTCTCTTTAATTTCAGGCTCATTGTAAATATTCCTTGAATTTTGGATTATTAAGAGAAAGTACATCGTCTATGTAGCGGAAGCTGAAATTAAAGGACTGGACTAAATGTTTTTGTTTTTTCTGTGTTAGCCCCTCATATGAGAAAAGAAAGAGATCTCCTAAAAGTGGCATGCAGTTAGCTCCCATGGGAATCCCTATTGTCTGTTGAAAAACAGGACCTCCAAAATCGACAAAAATATTATCTATTAAAAATTCCAACATCTTGATTACGTCATTCTCTGTGTACTTCTTGTTTGACACAGTATAATGGTTCTTTACAATATATGTTTTGTCTTTTCCTACTACTAAATAAGTGTACCTGCGGTTTCCGTTTTTAGTGCAGAAACATTGATGTATCAAATCCAAAATTACTGTTTTCAATTTATTGTGTGACAGGGTAGTATAAAGAGTAGAAAAATCAAAATTGGTATGCTGTGGCAATGGGTAAGACTGCTAGAGGATAGCTGTTCAAGGAGATCTTTAGAATTTTATAGAATCCACATCTGATTGACGCCGCTCGTGGAATAGACTTTTCAGGCCATCTCAAAATGCAATCAGCAAAGTAAGGAGATTAGAAGGTGGCTTAGTGGTGCATCTGGAAGACCGGGCAATGAGTCTCTGTTTTTTATGGGTTCTTATGAAGTTTAGGGACCCAAGCTGATTATTTTCATCATCTACTTTGATGCTAAACTTTTTGCAAATTTTTGAGAATTCTAACTCTTTAGAACTATTCATAAAAAATTGTTACTAATGTTATCTAAATTTGATTCTGGTATATGGTAAAATGTCATACGATTCACCAGACTATGAATCGTGGGGACACTTTCCCCAATGCTTCATATTCTAGCCAAGGGAGTGATATTCTATAATACATAGCTGTCAAAATCCAGATCACCTCTACAACCCATGATAATGCCAAACAAATCATTCCATTTTCAAAATTTCAAAGCTGGAAGATTCACTAATAACTTTTGTTTTAGGAAGGAAAGAGAGGATTATTACAGAAAAAGAGATGAAGCACGGAAGAAGCCCTTAGAGGTTCTAAGTGTGATTATTGATGGCATGGATCAGGCCAAAACGAATATTCCTCATTTTAGAGGATGGACCAGACCCAAGGTAAAAAAAATAGTCAAATAATGCATATATTGTAATGCTGTCTCAATTTAAACTTTGATTGTCTTGTGTATCTGTAAGTACGTGAACAAAATATTACTTAAATCAAATAACTTTACTGGGTCTCCATTTTTAACATCTGCTTTTACGGTCGATATATAGTGATCATGGTGTCTGTTCGTCTTCGTTGGTCTGTTTGTTTTCATCCCTCTGTCTGTCCGTCCATCTGCAAAAGGGGTACACACTCCTCCAAGACGACTAGGTGGAATTCACTGAAAATTGCACAGAATGTATATTGCCATTGTGCACAATTTTTTTATGCCCCTGCCACGAAAAGTTGGTGGGCATATTGTTTTACCCTTGTCTGTCCGTCCCTCCATCCGTACGAATGAAAAACAGAACTATTCAAGTTTTTTAGAAAGTTTGCAAACAAATTACAACTACTTCAAGGGAAGATAACTTAAAATAAGTAGATGTGCACAAACATATCTTTTAGAATATTCAAAATGGCCGTGGTTGCCATGGAAACTGAGAAAAGGGGGATAATTCAAAGTGCCTCAAATTTGATGAAACTTTACAAGAAGGATGTCTAGCACCCAAAGAAATGATTTTGGGTCTCAAAATTTTTAAATTGCTGCTGTTGCCATGGAAACTGGAAAAAGGCAGGAAAATTCAAAGTGCCTCAAAATGGAGGAAACTTTGCAGGAAGATTGCCTAGCACCCATAGAATTGATTTTCAGGCTCAGAACGTCCCTTTTATATTTTTTCGAAAAAGGGGAGGTATTTGTGTCCATACTTGTACTGTGTCAACACCTGTATTGTGTCAACACACATTTAAATTTGCACTTGCCATATTGATTCAGGGTTCAAAGAGGGGGCATAATTGGTTGCCATTCGGCAACAGCTCTAGTCTGTATTTTTCTTTTCTGGAATCAAAACAGTACTGGGGGTATATAGTACTTTTTTCTTGTTTGGGCTTAAGTGATTTACTACAACCTTTCAACGAAATAAGAGCATTTTTATCTAGATTATTCTTTCATTCCTTTTGAAAGACCTTTCTCAGCTGTTTGAAATCTTTGTATTATGCTGCTTTGTTAAATATCCTAAAACATGTAAGATTATTTCTTTATTTAGTGTGGTGCTCCAGCATTAAAAACACATCTGACAGGAACACATATCCATGGGAAGAAAAGCAGCTTCTACATTGACCTACTGCAGTGGCCGCATTGTCCGAATTTAACTATAACATGCCTGTTGAATGCAATTTGCAGTGGAAGAGATGTGCTTCCTCCCAAATTATACATACAGTGTGATAACTGTGGGAGAGAGAATAAAAATAGACATGTATTAGGATTTCTGGCATATTTATGTCTTGCTGGATATGTAAAAGAGGTGAGTTAACCTAAGTTATGAATTTTCTTGACAAGTGTACTCAGTGGATGACATGTTATATTCAGCTGAGGTGAAATAGTCAAGTAAATTCTGCAATTTGATTGGTAAGCTTGAGGATAATATAAGTATTACTGAACAGATTTATCTAGAGTTGAAATCCTAAGGGCAAACAAAACTGAGTAGGTGCAAAACCACCGGAAAGTAAATGAGAACTGTATGAATAATCCAAGAACAATTGAAATATCGGAAAAACAAAGACTTAATATGAGTACTGCACAGAAAATAAAAATGTAGACACACATGTATACAAGGACCAAATTTAAAACCATGGGTGAGATCAGGTGCAATGGTAGAGTTAGCATCTCCTGCTTGTCATAAGACACCCGCTAATTAAGCATGTCAAATCTGGTAGTAAAGTAAAATTCTGGTAGATGAAAAAAAACTTTAGCTGTAAACTGTAAAGTGAAAGATCTGTTGTCATCTGGGAAAAACTGTCAGTTGCAAAAGTCACAACTTGGTTCAGGCATTTGAAAAGTCGTGGTAGCAAAAACACAATTTTAAAAAAAAACCTTTAAAGGATAATTATAACAAATTTCAGCAGAAAATAATTGTTATTCTGGCTTCACAGGGGATACAGGTTCTTTTCCCTGTCTTTGCATATCTTTGTATATCTTGTTTCAACTTGCCGCTCAGGGGATATAAAACACAGACCGGGAATATGAACCTGTGTCCTCTGTGAAAATTACCCAACAAAATTTAGTATTTTGGCTGTGTGCCATCATACTACCTCTATCATGTAGATCAATATATATCAGACTTTGTCTCATTGGTCATTCTGACTTATTAGTTCGCCTCAAAGAAGTTGAGGGGGCTATTGGAGTACTACCAGCGTCAGCGTCCACATCCATGTCTTTGTCCACGTCTGTCTTTAGGTTTATATCTTAGTAACTATGCAGGGAAGGGTCATCAAACTTTGTATGCATGTGCATCCTGGGTTGACTTACAGCCTCCATGAAAATTAGGTCACTCTGACCTAGATATTCCGCTTGAGTGGCTTGCATTTAAATTTACATCAAAAATCATATCTTAGTAACAGTGTATAGTATGATCTTGTAACTGTGCATATGCATGCATCTCTGATGGTAGGTCAGCATCCAGGCAAAATTTGGTCACTTTGATCTATTGAAAAGTTGTGGTGTTTTTGTATGGTTTCAATACAAAATTTCGCATGTCAAGATTGCTTTTTTGTTTTTTTGGGACTCCTTTTTATTACTAAAAACAGTAAATTATTAAATTAATTCTTACGTATTATATTTCTTCCATGATGAAGATTTAGTAAAAGTAAAGATTTAAATGGTACTTTCTTAATTAAAAAAATTATAAAAATTGAAAACTTGTCAAGATTTTTCACGATTCCTACGTTACTCCTACTTAAAAACTGCCTTGGAGTAAAACAGATTCTCGAAAGATGTAAGTTATACCTTAAAAAGAAATGTCTTCTAACAATATGATATAAAAAAATCATGTATCAAGATTTGCCTTTAACAATAAAAAAGTATTGTACTCATAAAAACTAGTTTTTGAAGTTCCAAATAACAAAGGTTCCTACGTTACCTATGTTCTAGCTATATAACATGAAGGAATCGGACTAAAATGTTGGGTACTTATAAGAAGAAAAGCATTTATGAATTTCCAATACTTGCTTATGAAATGACATTATAATCGATCTCTGATGATACATCCTTAACTATAAAAAAAATTCCTACGTGACCGATTCCTCCGTTACCAAATGATACAAATGGAAAAATGGTTGTTAAAAATGCCAAGGAATTTACTTTTGAAGCAAAGTTTGCATGCACTTCCATCATTTCTATGACAAAGATGTGATGAAATACCATTTTTTGTGTAGATATACCATCAGAAAAAATAAATGATTCCTACGTTACTCAATAAGCAATGCTAATCTGAGTAATCACTTTCATCAAAAAGGCTTGCAATTCATGAATTGGTTTTCAAGTTTCCCCAAATTCTATCATTGCCTGCCTGTCAAAACAATATAAGAGTATGAAGAAATTATGCCTGGGTATGATGATTCCTACGTTACTGTGACATTAGTTACAGTAAAGCCAGCAAAAGATATGTTTCATATGTTGCTGATATCCTGGAATTTTTATACGAACACTCGTACAAACTAAGCAACACATATTCAACATTATTTAACAATGCTCAATTTTGGGAATTTCAGCAATCCAAATGCATGGTTTAAATGAGATTCACTGTTATACCCACGCAATGAAGTTGCAGAGGGTATGTAGTTTTTGACTGGTCCGTCCGTCTGTCTGTCCATCTGTCATCACTAAGGGGGTACATCATTTGTCCAGATAACTCCTTCTACAGTTTTTAAGATAGGAAGTTTTTTATTTTGCAGGCTGATTGTGCATATATCAAAGATGTGCATGCTACTTTGATTTTGATTTTTGACCATTTTTGACAAAAATACACATTGATGAACTTTGTCAATTGCTTATAGGGTACATCATTTGTCCGAATAACTCCTCTTACAGTTTTTAAGATTGTAAGTTTTTATTTTGCAAGTTGATTGTGCATATATCAAGGATGTGTATGCTGCTTTGATTTTGATTTTTGATAATTTTTGACAAAAATACACATTGATGAACTTTGACATTTGCAAGCATAATATATTGTTTATAGGGTATATCATTTGTCCGGATAACTCCTCCTACAGTTTTTAAGATAGGAAGTTTTTATTTTGCAGGTTGATTGTACATATATCAAAAATGTGCATGTTACTTTAATTTTGATTTTTGATCATTCTTCACAAAAATACACATTGATGAACTTTGTCAATTTTAACCATAATATTTCAATTTTAAGCATAATATTGCTTATAGGGTACTTTTGTATTTCAATAATGCAGGACTTTCTGATATGTGGTTGTGTGGGGTATGTGAGCTTGCTCACTAAGGTTCTTTAATTTTGAAAGCTTCTTGTCTTAGATTTTATTTGTCGTACATAAATGCTCATTGGTCATTTGATGTACCTTTGGAAGTTGTGTGGCTTCAGATGATACATTGCACAGAATGAAATACATATTATGCTGGAGTGACTGGTAAATGATTAATAATGTTAATGTCCAAGAATCTTCATTTTATACATCTATGATGTTTGGTCACATTTAAAAGCATCAGATGATAGTTGGCCAACATTTTATGTTTAATTTATTCAAGAGATGCATCTAAGATTTTAACAAGATCAGTTAATTTAAAGAATTCAGCAATTTAGTGTGGTTAATAGCATCATGGGTAGTTTATTTTAACATCAAACAGTATTATCTGCATTTGCAACTATTTCAACTCCTGGTATTAACATTTAGCAGCAAGTGGGCAAGTGATTAGATGTTGTTTGTGACTACTATTGCTTCTAGTTTTATAAACTTTTACAGAAGCTCATCACATATTGTAGATGTGCACTACTTATTGTTTTAGGCTCACCTGGCCATAAAAGTTCTTTGAGCATTTGCAATCTGTCATTGTCTTTGTTTGACCAATTGTAACCAAACTTGTTTGCAATAGTCCTTGGGTGGTCTACTTTTAAAAATGTGACTGTCATGTCCAAGCCTAATCCAAGATGGCTGGTGGCAGAAACCAATGATTAATTGTGGACATTTTGGAAATCACCTCCTCTGAAACAACGTCAGTAGAATACCAAGAGAACAAGGGATGTGATAATTACAAAAATCAAAGTCCAGAGATCTAATTGGTAGCTGATTGGTTAATGTCATTCTCTAGCCATTAGACAAAACTAATTAGTAATTAGTGGTTCCTGTTACTTCATAACCCTCAAACAGTACCAAGGTGAAATTTTAAAAACTATGTAAATCTCTAAAGTATTCAAGCATTAACAAAGAAAAATCTGTAGCACAAACACACTAACGAAGACAAAACTTAAAAATTAAAGCACTAACAGTTTGAACTCCAATAAAAACATGGAGTGATATCAGGTGCTCTGGATAGGTAATCATATCCTGCCTCGCTAGCGGCACCGTCACATCATCAGAGAGTCGATCCAAGGTTTAGTCAAACCAGTTACATGTATGTCAAATCCATGAAGAAGTGAAATATTGCTGAACATGCCTGCTATCATTTTGGACACACACACACGTCCTATCTTTCAATGAAATGACAAGGTTGACCAAGCCAAAACTTAATTAAAATATTCCTTTGGAAGTCTACTTTTGAAATTGTGTCAAACATGTTCATACATAATTAAAAAAATCGACTTCTCTGAAATGACAAGGGTGATCAAGCTTAAACTTGGTCACAATAGTCCTAATGTTTGTAGCATTTATGAATCTATCAGAGATGGCCACTGGAGGGGATGGGGTGTGGGTGGACATTTGACCCTATGAGAAACATGTTTAAAAAAATTCCCCTCTTTGAGAAAAAATTAGTCATTATAGTCTTAAAGTGTTAAAGGATGGATGTAACAGTACTTTATTTAGGCTCCTTGGATCCTCTTCTTTTGAATTATTTCACATATTTCAGTAAAAATTTGACAGAATTAGTGAGATTCCAGTTTAATTCCAAAAATCAGGTTATTGTATTTCAAAGCTAGCGAAATTGATTTGTAGAGAATATTATATAAATCCCTCCTGTATTTATTAGAATGTTGTTTTATGTACTGTGAGGTTGATTATTTTTGCAGTGCTAAAATTTTGCAATTTCACTCGTGTAACTTGTTTGTGATGTTTTACATGTATTTAAAAATTTCACGCCTTTTTAGTTCACATTGCTAATGCCAGGGTGAGGTTTTGCCATCACTTTGTGTCTGTTGTCCCTCCTTCTGTTGTCGGTCCATCCGTAAACTTTTCATTCAAAGATCTTCTCCTCTGAAACTACTGGACCAATTTGAACTAAACTTGACAATAGTCCTTGGTTGTGCCTTACAAAAAAGTGTTTTTCAGATCCATGCAATGTTCAAGATGGCTTCCAGCAGGAAACATAGTTTTAACATTGGACCCTGTGGTAAAACACATTCAAAGATCTTCTTAAATTTTTTTTTTCAGATTTTCCTTTCATTTTTAATAAAAGGTCACACTCACGAAGATATTGACCAGTTGTTTTCCAAAGTATCTCAACATCTGAGAAGGGTCAATGCACTGACATTAAATCAACTTGCAACAGAAGTTGAGAAAAGTTTTATTATTAAACCACATGTAGAGATACTTGGTTGTGTGTGGGATAGCAAAGGATGGATTGATGATTTTCTGAATGACATTTCCAATCACTCATATCAACATCAGTTTTGGTGAGTGTGTACATTGATAACATTGGTATCTTTTACAGTGTAAATAAACAAAGAAAGAATATGGAGTAAATGCACATGAAACAAAATCTCTGCAAATACACGGTAGAACCATGCAATAGAATAATGCTTTTATTATTGTTCTTCATCTTGAAGTCACCATTAAGCCTTCAACAATGAGCTGTACTCGTACCCCATAGTGAGTTCAAGATGGCCCATAGCACTCTTTTGAGTGGAATTCGTTGCTTGATGCCAAGCAATGCTACATCAGTGTAATATCAGGTCAAGCATGCAGAATCCTTAACAAACATAAAATTAATGTGCAAAGTGTTCTTACAATGTCTGTCACCCATTACCCAACAAAAAGACTTACAGAAGACATTCACAACATATAAACAACGACAGCATTTATCAATTTTTTAGTGATATTCACACCGAAAATGCAGTGTACAGGGGTATCATACAAAATCTGGTTGTATTGAGGTCAGGGTGATAGAATAATGATGATGCAAAAAGGGTCCATTTTATTGTAATGCCAGTTATGTTTCTCTGATTAGATGGATTTCTCAATATCTCTATAAGTGGTGGGTCAATGGAATTAAAAAAGAAACTTTATAATTTTATACTAGTGTTTTACAACATAATTGCAATGCATTTACAACCAGTTTGAAATAATTTGCAAATTTACGAATGCATATGAGATCTTTCCAGACTACATACAAATTGTTATGATTTGATTTTCCCTTTTTAAGTTGCTATACAAAACGTTTTCACTCTGCATATTTCGTCTTTAAACTTTTCACATTTTGACCATCTCCTCAGAAACAACTGGACCAATTTTAACCTAACTTTACAGAAATGCTGTATTGATGCTCTTTTACTAAAATTGCTCAAATTTTTCTATCCACAAAAGACATGGCCGCCAGGATGGAACATGGTTAAACATTGGACATTGGAAAATGTAGGACCCTTTTGGAAAAACACATTTCCACTGTCTCCTCAGAAACTACTGCAGCAAATTGCTCAAAACTGAAGGCCATGTAAAATTAATCTATTGGTTTTCAGGCCCTCCCTCATCTAGTTGGAGGCTTGAAAAAAGCCCTTCATTGACCCTATTTATTTTCATTTCAGCAAAATAAAAATGAAAAATCACCTCCATCACTGTATTTTAGGTGGTATTAACAATGTCAAAAGCTGCCTCATCTATTTTTTTTTTTGCAAATAAAAGGAAAAAAAATCACCTCCTTCCTTCATCAGTTTCAATAAAAAATGGCCTGAGAACCATATTAATTATACCCCCGCTCCGAAGGAGTGGGGTATACTGTTTTACCTCTGTCCGTCCATCCGTCCGTCCGTCTGTCCATCCGTCACACATACTTTTGTCGCATTTTTCTCAGCAACTACACATGACAGCCACTTGATATTTGGTATTGTGCATCAATATGGGGTCCTATACTGCGCCTTCCCTTTTCGACCATATCGAATCACCACTTCCTGTTTACCGACTTTGTGACTTTTTTACTTTCATTTTCAAAATCCTGACTTTTCGTCGCATTTTTCTTAGCAACTACACATGAGAGTCACTTGATATTTGGTATGGTGCATCAGTATGGGGTCCGATACTGCGCCTCCCTTTTTTGGCCATATTGAATTACCACTTCCTGTTTACCGATTTCGTGACTTTTTTACTTTCATTTTCAAAATCCTTACTTTTGGTCACATTTTTCTCAGCAGCTACACATGACAGCCACTTGATATTTGGTATGGTGCATCAGTAGAAGGTCTTTTACTGCGCCTCCTCTTTTTGGCCATATCGAATCACCACTTCCTGTTTACCAACTTTGTGACTTTTTTACTCTCATTTTTGAAATCCTGACTTTTCGCCACATTTTTCTCAGCAACTACAAATGACAGCCACTTGATATTTGGTATGGTGCATCAGTAGGAAGTCGTATACTGCACCTCCCCTGTTCGGCCATATCGATTCACCACTTTCTGTTTACCGACTTAGTGACTTTTTTACTTTCATTTTCAAAATCCTGACTTTTCGTCGCATTTTTCTCAGCAGCTACATATGACAGCCACTTGATATTTGTTATATTGCATCAGTATGGGGTCCTATACTGCGCCTCCTTTTTTCGGCAATATTGAATCACCACTTCCTGTTTACCGACTTTGTGCCTTTTAACTGTCATTTTCCAAATCGTGACTTTTTCATTGCATTTTTCTCAGCAACTATATACATGACAGCTACTTGATATTTGGCATGGAACTTCAGTTTAATGTTGTATTCTGCATCTCCCTTTTTCAGCCATATTCTTTTTACCCACTTCATGATTTTTTTTTTACTTTCACTTTCCAAGTTGGACTTTTCGTCACACTTTTCTTGGCAACTACACATCCCAGCCTTTTGATATTTTGCATTCAGCTTCAGTATTGTTTAGTTTATTGCGTTTCCCTTTTTGGTAATAATGCTGGGCTACTTCCTGTTTACCAACTTTGTGCGGTTTTAACTTAAATTTTCAAAATGTGACATTTTTAGCTCACCTGGCCTAAAAGGCCATGTGAGCTTTTGCCATCGCTATGCGTCCGTCGTCCGTCGTCCGTCGTCCGTCCGTCTGTCTGTCTGTCTGTCAACAATTTCAAAAATCTTCTCCTCTGAAACCACTGGGCCAAATGTAACCAAACTTTGCCTGAATCATCACCAGAGTGTGGCTTCTCAAAATTGTGTTCGATTAGGCGGTAGGTCAAACAACATGGCCGCCGTTGCTAAAAATAGAACATAAGGGTAAATTGCAGTTTTTGGCCAATAACTCGAAAACCGTTACAGATATCAAAAATCTGACGGGGTAAAAGTGATCAACATAGCAAGATCTACCTGCACTGCAATTTTGAAGAAAATCCGAAAACCCGTCTTGGAGTTATTGCCCTTTTTCCGTAAAATTTTTAAAATTTGTGCATTTATTATTTTTTATTTCAAAAAGTATAACAGATAGAGGTCAAGAGTAAATTGCAAAAATGTTCAGCATATCAAGATCTACCCACCCTGAAATTTTGAAGAAAATGCATAAACCCTTGTAGGAGTTATTGCCCTTTTTTCACCGAATTTTTAAAATTTTCGTATTTTTCATCTATTATTTCCAAAACTATAGAAGATGAAGGTTAAGTGTAAATTGATGAAATGTTTGCCATGCTCTTGCGACTTCAAAACTGATGTTGAAAATTGTTCCTTGACCGCCATTT
>MJUU01072657.1:155961-209710 GCA_002080025.1 Modiolus philippinarum
GGACCCTATGGGAAAACATATTCAAAGTCCTTTTCCTCTGAAAGTACCCTTGGCCAGTGGGAACCATACTTAGTAACAATGGTCCTTAGTTGGTCCCCTTTAAAAAATTTGTCCGGCAAGTCTGCATCACATCCATATGGCTCCAAGTGGGGAACATAGTTTAACATTTGACCCTATGGGAAAGCATTTAAAGATCTTCTCCTCTGAAGGCACAAAGCCAATTGGAACCAAACTTGGTCACAATAGTTGTTGGGTGGTCCCCTTTTAAAAATATGTCCAGCAAGTGCGCATCTCATCCATGATGGCTGCCAGCGGGAAACATAGTTTAACATTGGACCCTATGGAAAATCATTCAAAGATTTCCTCCTCTGAAAGTGATTGGCCAATTGGAACCATACTTGGTCACAATGGTCCTTGGATGGTTCCCTTTGAAAAATGATTAAAAAGATTTTTAAACATCTTCTCCTCTGAGGCCGCAAAGCCAATTTATACCTAAACTTAGAGACAATGATCCTTACATGGTCCCTTCTAGAAAGGTGACCGTAGGTCTGCACCCAATCCAAATAGCTGCCAGTGGGGAATATAGTTTAATTTTGGATCATATAACATCAATGTCTATTAACAAACTTGAAAATGAAACCATTAAACATTTGGATTATTTTGACTATCTATGTCAGCCATGGCCCAGGTGAGCGATACAGGCCCTTGAGAGCCTCTTGTTATGCTATAGGGATCATTTTGAAACTTTTGAGAAAAGGTTCCGTGACACAAAAAAAGGAATTAAGGGCTCCTTCCTGTTTCAAAACAACTGCAGTAGAATACCGAATTAACATAGAACAAGATTAAATAAATCCAAATCCAGAGACAAGGCAAAAGCAAGAACACCAGAAGACGCTACACAACCACAAAACACTACAAATACAACAATAAAAACTAAAGCACTAACAGTGTGAATTTAAAAAGAGTGACATCTGGTGCTCCGTAATGTTAAGCATGTCTTGCTCTGTATACAGCACCCGTCACACTGTCAGTGGGTCAATCCACTCTGGGTAAAGTCTGAATCAGTAATAAGGGCTGGTAAAGGGCCAATTTTGGTGTCTTCACATATATACACAGTGTACCAGCAGATATTGTGGGGGGAGCATATATGCTTTGGGAGGGGGGGGAGTTTTTGACAAGTTTGCACATTATTCAAACCTAATAATGTAATAATGCTATATACCACGGAACCCAGCAATAAATAGGCTACATGATGGTCAACAGAATAAAGATCCACCCACTATAGTTTCCTCGAACACTGACATAATTTCAAACTTTCAGGTGAAAAACGATATTTTCTAATATTTTACCTTTCCAAAATGTATATGAATGGTTTTACTTGTTCATATATATTCCAAAATAGTGAACCAAGGCCTTTATCTTCATTTTTGGAGAGTTCCCTGAAGTGAATACCTTGGTATGCAGGGTTGTCAATTATAGCTTAAACAAAGTAATACCAATTTTGACAACAACACTTCAAAGATCTGCATGTTTTATTTATCATGGTCGACATGTTTCGCCTGCTTGGCAGGCGTCATCAGGACAATTTTAACAATTTTACATTCCCTGGAGTAGTCTACTTGGTACTTATACTGTTTATGACGTCACAATAAGCCCAAGTTACAACTTGGTAACGTCATGTTAACGAGTTTATAATGTAAAGTAACAGAAGAATAATAAGATCTTGCATAAGGTCAGATTAAAGATCGGGATATCTTTCACAAGTATAAGAAATTTCGTCTTTTCTCAAGTGGAGCGTAGCAGAACGGGAGGAAAAGACTTAGAATTTCTTACACGAGTGAAAGTTATCCCGATCTTTAATTTTGATCTAATGCAAGATCTTATTTCTTCAGTAAAAAGCGAAAAGAAACGTCTGGTAACCTTTACTGTTTGAACAACGTTGTCGCCATTTGAGTATTCTTTACATTGTGACGTCAGGTGTTTTATGACGTTAAATCATGGTTATCATTGTTGTATCACAAAAATCAACACGTCTGGTTGGTCATTTACCGGTGTGAGATGAGGTCACGTGCATGGATCTCACATTGGTCATCTCCCACTGTAAACCACCATTTACAGAAGAATTAATGTTCCTAAATTGAAATAAAATAAATAAAAGAAATAAAAGAGTAAAATAATTGTTTGAAGTCTGTATAGTTAATGTTGTAATTTCTTCATGCTCATTTCCATTGGTTTTTCTGAACACTCCATTTGTCTACATGTATCCATTAGACGACACTGTAATAGGTGTGCCTTACCACTGCAATTGGCTTCCTGTTGTCAGAGCCGGTTGACATTGGTACTACTCCCAATTGCGTAAGAACACTGCCTATAGGTGTATGATTGTCGCAGCTGTTTTCATCTATAATAAAAAAATGCAATTTCACCAAGACTTTGTCCCTCAAAAATATGTGATATCAGCGATGCGCGAATATTTTACATTTTTTGTATATGTGACTACTAAAAATAGAACATGGGGGTAAATTGCTGTTTTTTGCAAATAACTCAAAAACCATTACAGATATCAAAATTCTGACATAGGGTAAAAATGATCAGCATGATGAGATCTACCCACTTTGCAATTTTGAAGAAAATCTGATAACCCATCTCGGAGTTATGGCCCTTTTTCCGTAAAATTTTCAAAATTTTTGCATTATTTATTTTTTATTTCAAAAAGTATAACAGATAGAGGTCAAGTGTAAATTGCAAAAATGTTCAGCATATCAAGATCTATCCAACCTAAAATTGCCCTTTTTTCACCAATTTTTTTAAATTTTCGTATTTTTCGTCTTTTATTTCCAAAACTATAGAAGATGAAGGTTATGCGTAAATTGATAAAATGTTTGCCATGCTTAGGCAACTTAAAAATTGTATTGAAAATAGTTTGTTGACTGCCATTTTCAAGATGACTGCCACAAAAAGCGGGAAAATTCAACATTGTCGGATTTCAATGAAATTTGGTTTCCAAATAGATATTGATGTAGCGACTTCAAAACCTGTTTTGAAAATTATTTGTTGACCGCAATTTTCAAAAATGGCCGCCAAAAAAGGCCGGAAAATTCACAACATTGTCAGATTTCAATGAAATTTGGTTTCCAAATAGGTATTGAAGTTGCAACTTCAAAACTGATGTCAAAAATTGTTAGTTGACCACCATTTTCAAAATGGCCACCAAAAAAGGTGGGAAATTTCAACATTGAATTTGGTTTCGAAATAGGTATTGAAGTTGCAACTTCAAAACAGATGTTGAAAATTATTTGTTGACTGCCATTTCCAAAATGGTCACCAAAAAAGGCGGGAAAATTCAGTGTTGTCTGATTTCAATGAAATTTGGTTTCCAAAAAGGTATTGATGTCCCAACTTCAAAACTTATGTTGAAATTATTTGCTGACGGCCATTTTCAAAATGGTCGCCAGTAAAGGTGGGAAAATTGTTTGTTGACCGCCATTTACATAATGATGTCTCTGTTTCAAAACTGGTGTCAAAAGTGGTCTTTAGCAAGAGCGTTTCTTGTCAATAAAGCCCAACAAAGAAAAATAGTTCAGCATGATCAGACTTTAAATACTGTTCAAGATATTGCTGGTGTTTGAGTTACTAAAGTTTGAGAGACTGATGATCAACTGTATAACTTACAATGTTACCACGATTGTGGCAACTGAAAGCCAGGTGAGCGATACAGGCTCCTGGGAGCCTCTAGTTTGTATATGTGACTGGGGGGAAAGTCATATATCTTAGCGGGGGGAAAGCAGTGATTATAGATTTTGCTTTCTTCCAAGTAATAATCTGGTTTTGTGACATATTTTGCTGTGTCTTCGATGCTAAAACCTTTTTTCAAACCTGTATTGACTTCATTTGTCACTTGTGGCAAAGAATTACCCGATAATTTCATCAGAAGAATACAGCTTTAAAAAATCTAGGTTGTATATAAAAGTTGTATGTAAAATACACATTCAGTCCTCTGGTGTCTTTCTTGTAGATTGCATCGTGTTTCTGATCTCATCCAGGTGCATTCTCTCAAACAGTAAAGGTAAATATATATAAATGTGCTTTCCCCCCGCAAAGATATATGACTTTCCCCCGGTCACATTCAAAAAGTGTGAAATATGCAAGCAACGCTGATATCACATATTTTTGGGTGACAAAGTATTGGTGAAATTGCATTTTTGTGTCGCCTGCGTTCATGCAGTGGCAACATATAGGGATCACTATCCGTCGTCTTGCATCGTCGGCGTCGTCGTCGGCGTCACAAAAATTTTTGTTACAGTTTTCTCAGGAACTATTTATCCGAGCTTTCTGCAATTTGGCATGGAGCATCAGTATGGGGACCTATACCGTGTAACAAAGTTTGGCATCTCTCGCATGCCCACTTCCTGTTTGACAGAACTTAGAAATTTTTTTGCGTCTTGAAAATTTCTGTCACAATTTTCTCAGGAACGGCAGATCCCAGCCTTCTGCAATTTTTACCTTGAAATTGTTTCAAGGTTATGATTAATTTGAAGGATATCTAATCTGAGATATAATGAATGGTGATTTGATCTAAGCTTATAAAAACATTAAATTTATAGCTTAATAGTTTCTACAGAAATGGCAATTTTTGCCCTGTTACTGTGGTAATCAACTGTAACATTTTCTGAGACTCCAATTCTTACCCCACTAAGATTTTTATATATTTTGAATAACTAACCTAGCTCTATGAGGTAAATGTCCTATCAAGTAATAATATATGAAGTTGGTGCCTTTTCTAAAAATTGAGGCTGAAAAGTGACAAAATTTGCATAATTTTGTCGAAAATTTGCAGTCTAAAAGGCCAATTTCATGAAATCTTTGTTAACCATTTTCTGACTTCACATTTATGTAAATTTTTGAAGCTGTTTTTGAGAATCAATAATGATCTAAATTAACCTCATACATAATTATTTCTAACATGCACCGATCTTCCTTGCAATATTTTGGGTTTGAAAAGTGCCTATTGTAGGGTTTTTGAAAAGACCAAAAATGGACGCCATTGTTACAATGGCAACGGAGGTCAATAATAATTTGTGATTCATAGGTTAATATCAACCTATAAAATAAACATCTACTAAATCTATAACATACTGTCTCTCAACCTATATCAAAATTGTGTGGTCCTTAGAGAGAATCTGTTATAAAATACCACAAATACTTGTGACAAAAACAGGAAAAAGTAATTTAAAAAAAGAGCTCAACAGTACCTAATCATTTAAGTATTCACCAAGAGATTTATGAATGCACTTAAATGCAAAAAGTTATTGAAATCATTCAATGTGTTTTAAAAGTTTCTTTCCACCTAGCTGGTTGGAACTATCTTTGGTTATAGTCATAACTGTGATTAGGAAAATTAAAAGATTAACATTATACAATAAGAGAAATGCAAAATTGTTTTGGTAATTTTTTTATGATTTTTTTAAAGGCATTCCAAGGCTCTGCACTGCAAATTTTGATGAAGATCGAATGGACTCAATAAAATCTGCTATTCAGAAGATGAGGAACTTTTTAAGCCACCAAGAGTATGAATGGTGGCTGGATTTCATTAGAAATCCAAACAGTGTCGTTAAAAGGCACAATAGATGGCCACTTCATAATATGAGGAAAGTTCATGAAATTGTTGATATACCTCCAGTACCCTCTCATCATGAACCAACTTGCATTGAGGAAATGCTTGAAGCAGAGAGTGAAAGTCGTCAGGTATTACACTGATCTTCCATGATTTTTTGGGGTCATCTCACTGGTCTGACAGTCAATAGTCCGACATTCATTAGTCCGACGGTCATTAGTCCGACAGTCATAAGTCCGACGGTCAATAGTCCGACATTATAAGAAAATATGAATTAAATGAAAGTTTAAGATACCATTCACTTTCCTCTTTTCTTGGGGAAGGGGTTCCAAATAAGGAATTCTAAGATAGCCACTTGCTGAGGAACATAAACCTTATTGAAACTTGTTTTTTTCTGATATTTGCAAAATAAAAAAGGGGGGTATTCTAAAGTGTTCGTATTAGGGCGTTGTAGTTTTTTTTACATAAGTTTATGATATTGCTGATTAACTAATGTACAATTTTGCTGTTTTTTTAATGGAAGCCTTCAATGACGAATTGTGTTTCTGGATAAGCGGAACACTTTTTCTATTCACACTTTACCTCCATCTCAAATCGTTTTTGAAATACAAGGCAAAATATATATAATTACGAAAATTTAACCAAAAAAGTCAATATTTTCTACATGGACATTTAAATTTTCTTCAAAATATCCAACATGTTTGCAGTTTAAGGATGTATTCTCCTGAGGGGTCAAAATTTTCCTGCATCAAGTTTTTCCCGAAACCTACATTTTTTCAATGATAGGACCCTGAAAATATCATTTATGAAGAGAAAACCATATGTCCGTGTGCATTTTTAGCTCACCTCACGAAGTGAGGGGGGCTTATGTGATACCCCCGGCGTCCGCATCCGGTTAAGAAGAATGGTTAAGGTCCATTCCTGCTTACTGACATGCCCCACATCAACCATATTGGTATGCCTGATGCATTTTGGAATGACCACTGAAATGCATGCTTCGGATGCCGTCTTTGACCTACATTTTACACATGAGGGGCTTGGTTAGGTAGAATGGTTAAAGTCCATTCCCGCTTTCTGACATGGCCCACATCAACCATACTGGTATGTATGATGCATTTTGGGATGACAACAACAATGAATGCTTCAGATGCAGACTGTAAACTACAATTTATGCATGACTGAGTCTGTTAAAAAAAATGATCATAGTCCATTCCTGTTTACTGACATGTGCAACATGTGACAATGCTGTGCAACGAGGTGAGCTTAGCAGGCTGTGGCTGCTTTCTATGTTTTTGTGCTATAGTCATTCGAAAATCCCTATTTTTGACGATTTTGAGCAAATTTCATCAATTTTGGCCTATTTTGGGGCCATTTTGGGCAAAAACATCGAGTTCTAGCATCAAGTTTTCTCTCAAAGTTTCCAGATTGTTAGATCTCATGAGTCTGAAGAAATATCAATGATAAAAAAGATAGGTCCGTGTTGATATAAGAAAGTTTTGTAAGAAAATGTTGCTTTTTTTGGTCAAATTCAAGACTTCAAAAAATCTGTAAAACTCTAGATTTTTCAAAGTTCTCATCAACTACTCTGTCAGAACTGATCCTTTTTTGTTTAAATAGTTGGAAAATTATATCTTGAAGATTTTAGAAAAGAAATCATATGAATAAGATGGATACTCTTCTTGAAAATTAAATTCTATTACCTCTACCCCAAAATCGGCTAAATTCTGATTGAGATCAATGGTCAAATTTGGTCAAAAGGTAAAATTTTCCATTTCTCAAAAACTACTGGTCGTAGATACATAATTTTTTGACACAATCTGTGAGGGTAATTATAAAATATATATCAATAAAAAAAAGACACCCATAAGGCAAGTTTTAAGATTTATTCATAAACGAGATTTGAACGAGACTGAAACCTCAGGAGAATACATCCTTAAAGTTGACCTCTCTCTTTTATAGTTTTTCTAATAAAAAAAAAATATTAAAATTTTTAAAATTTTATGGAAAAAAAGCAATAAGTCCAAGACCGGTTTCCCGATTTTTTTCAAAATTGAGATCAGGTAGATCTTGAAATTCTGGTCATTTTTGTCTCGCCTGCGACGAAAGTGGCTGAAGGCGAGACATAGGTATAGCAATCCGGCGACGGCGGCGGCGTAAACTTTTTTCTAAAACCTTCATAACTTTTCAAGGGTAATACATACAAACATCATCTTTGGTCCACAGCACCACCAAGTGATGACCTTTCCAGCAGCATATATTTTAGATGACCTTGACCTTGTTTTCATGGTTCAATAAGCACATAAACATTGCGACATAGTTTCACATTCAAGTCCTTTTCTCAGGAACTATAATACCTAGACTTGTCATATTTGGTCTATAGTGAGATCTATATGGGTACATGGCAGTCTGACACCTGTCGTGTTGCCTTGACCTCAATTGCATGGTTCAGTGAACTTAGAAAATCTGCGACATAGTTTCACATTCAAGTCCTTTTCTCAGTAACTGTTACACCTAGACCCGTCATATTTTGTTTGTAGGGAGATCTATATGGGTACACGCCAGTCTGACACCTGTCATGTTTCTTTGACCTCAATTTCATGGTTCAGTGACTTTGTTAAATTTTTACATTCAAGTCTATTTCTCAGCAACTGTAGCCTCTAGACTCACAATATTTGTCCTAAGATTTATTTGGGTATATGCCAGTCTGACATTTGTCATGTGACCTTGACCTCAATTTCACGGTCTAGTGGCCACGTTAAGTTTTTCTGCTTAAGTCCATTTCTCAATAACTAAAAGTGGTAGGTTGATAATATTTGGTATCTAGGTTGGTCTTGGGTAGTACATGTCAGTCTGGCAGGTGACTTTTGTCCTTGACCTCAATTTCGCGGTCTATTGGCCACATTAAGTTTTTCTGCTTAAGTCCATTTCTCAATAACTAGAAGTGGCAGGTTGATAATATTTGGTATGTAGGTTGGTCTTGGGTAGTACGTGTCAGTCTGGCAGGTAACTTTTGTCCTTGACCTCAATTTCACAGTCTAGTGAGCATGTTCACTTTTCTGATTAGTTCACTTAGATTTTACATCAATTTAGAGTCCAGCAGGGATAGGCGAGACATCCTTTAGGGTCATCACTTGTTATCCTAGGTCAGATTTTTTATACCTATTGCAGTTTCTGAGTTATTTTCAAAAAGCAAAACAACAATTTACCAATATGTCCTATTTTTAAGGCAGGGTCTCTGCCTTCTAGCTGTTAGGTAAAAGCCATCTTGAAAATAGTCTGTTTCATCCAGACTCTTACATTTAGGAAATTACTTTATGAAAAAAGTCCGAATGATCAAGAAAAAACGCGTACGGCTTACCAGTTATTCATACGAAGGCACAAAAAAATAATCCATTCATGTGGCAGTACTGTGTCCATTTCATGATCAACTACATCGTTTTATGTGTGTATTGTATTTATTTAATACCTTTTAAAAGATACAATGTTTTTTATTAATCTCAGAAGACTTAAATTGATATTCGAAATTCACGATTCCGTTCATTCATAAAAATTACCTGTGGCGCGCAGTTTTTATGAATGGATACATAGTAACTTCTAGTTTTGCTGTTGTAACCAGAGTTGTTAACCCTTCCGGTCTCACCGTGAGGCTACTGGTTTCGGCAGCCGGTCTCACGTCTACCGATATGCCTCTGAAAGCTCCCGATATTAAAATTTTCTCTCAAAAATATTTTTCCGTTACACCGGAAGTAAATATTGGGTGTTCCAATCAAATCTCACCCTGCGAAGTAAACAAAGGCTGTTCCATTCACATCCCGCCTAACGAGATTACGCGAGAACAGGAATCAGCTGTGTATTAACGACAAAATGGCGTCGCCTCCTCGAAAAGGGAAGAGAAACAATTCTAAATTCCAAAATAAATGGATAAAAGAGATGGACTTTTTGAGCAAGAGTGATAAATATATACACGCAGTGTTTCTGTTGTGTGGCATAACCTTTTCCATAGTGCACGGAGGATGAAATGACGTTGTTCGCCATAGAGAAACAGAGGGACACAAACGTAGTGCTCGACTTCGGACTCAAAATGCTGAAATTCTGTTTACATTATTCACAGTAACTTCGGTGTTTTGTTATTTGTAGCTGAGCACAACCTACCATTCTCAGTAGCTTGCACTGGTGAGACATAAGTTGTCGAAATGCCCATATGTAGATAGTAAATTTACAGTGACTTCGTTATTTAGTTATTTAATCATATGCAAAAATAATGAAACTTAAGAACTAGATGACTTGACAGAGGAAGTGACAAAATTAGAAATGTCAACATTAATTAAGCCACAGAGTGTAACACTTGTACTTGGGCTTGTACTTTGGAATACTTACATGTACCAACAAAGAGGAGCAAGACAATGAAATGTAAACAAATAGAGTTTTAAATAAATTGCCAACAACCCATATAAAAACTGAAAAGACAACCTAAACCGGGAAGGAAAATTTCGGATTTTAATTCTTGAAAAAATTAAATGCCAAGATTTCAGCAAAACAGTAATAATTACAGAACTTCTGGAATACCCAGGAACCTGCCTTTACAGCATTCCATGCTTTGATTAGTAATAGCAGCCATGTTGTTTTGTCTACGGACTTAAAAACAACAAATGTGAAAGTGCATACCCTGGTGATGGACTGATGGTTCAGGCCAAGTTTTGTTACAATTGGCGTAATGGTTTTAGGAGGTTTTTGAAATGGTTGTGGACGATGGACCAATTTTATGGCAAAAGCTCACATTACTTTTTAGATCAGGAGAGCTAAAAATTGGCTTTTACAAAAATTTTATAACGGACAGGCAGATGACGGACGGATGCAAGACGGCAAAACACAATAACAATATGTTTAAAGAGACATTATCATAACAATTTAACAGAGCAGGATGCCTTCCATTGAAGACTATTCCATGATACCCAATCCCTAAAAAAGATGTGGATATCTGTTAACAGCCAATGTATTTGTGTCAGTTAAGTTGAACTAGAGGCTCAGACACTGAGCCTGAATCGCTCACCTGATAAAATGCTTACAGCACGTAATGAACATAGGGTTCTATGTTTAAATATGTTCTGTGCTGGAAGTCTTGTTAATAATCAGATCAAAACAAAATAAGCAATCTTAATAAAGAACCTTCCACATGTAATTCCTGTAAAGTTTGGTTGAATTTGCAGGCCCGAATTTGATTCAGCAGGTTCAGAGGAGAAGATGAAAATATGATTGTTCCTATAGGATCCAATGTTAAACTATGTTCCGTGCTGGCAGCCATTTTTGTTATGAGCAATCTTTGCAAATGACCTTTATTACATCATTCCTGTAAAGTTTGGTTAAATTTGCTTCAGTAGTTTCAGAGGAGAAGATGAAAATGTGAAAAGTTTAACCGACGGATGATGGCAATAGCTCACAATGACTCTTTGGGTCAGGTGAGCTAAAAATGGCTGGTTTCCAATGGAAACTCCTCTGATTTCCATTTTGGTTGTCGCATCCGGAGTGCTTACAGGTGAATGAATTAACAACAGATAAATAGTGATTAATAAAAATGGATTTTTTATGGTCGTCATTTTGAAATAACAAAATGCCGAAATTACTGTATAGAGAGATATTTTTTGTAGCTATTATTGCATACACTATAATAAAATAACATTTTGTCTGGCTCAAATAGGTCTCTAGGTCAGGGTTTCTGAATATTTATTTCAACCATGCACATTTGAACTATTTTAGAATAATAAGCATATATTTCGTAATCACGTGATATGTTGAATGACATGATTCATTCTTATATATACCCATGCTTTCATTCGTAGGATAAAAATATGTTAATTTTTAAAAAGCCTTAAATATTTTCGACGATATCCCATCGAATTAAAGGCTTCCTTTCAATCAGCATAATTTGATTAATTGATAAGTAATATCATCAATATATATAAAAACTGAAAGGACCCAAGACCAACACTTTAGATACTCCCCCTTTAATTTTGCCAGTTTCAATAAGGTTTATGTTCATAAGCAAGTGGCTATCTTGGATTTCCTTATTTTGAACCCCTTTAACGAGAAAAGAGGAAAGTGAATACTAATACCAAACAATCTTAGGCTTTAACGACTGTCGGACTAATGACTGTCGGACTAATGACTGTCCGATCAATGACCGTGGGACTAATGACTGTCGGACCACTGACGTGATCCTGATTTTTTAACTTCCTTATGATTAGACTTTAGACAGTGTGGAGTTGGTAAAACAATTTCCTGTGTTAGAGATGTATGACTTTACTTTTCTTAGATATGGTGTACTTGTACATGAGACAATATCTCGTGTGTATACTTTGTTCAATTACTATTATCTAAATTTATGTTTATTCTAAACATAAGGTTGAACTCCCTCCATCATAAATTTGTCCTTAGCTATATTTGATATTACTGATTATTCGGATTTCTTTTGGTTTTATGCATTTTAAAGTTTTTTATACGACCGCAAAAAAATTGAGGTCGTATAATGGTATGGTGCTGTCATTGTCGTCGTCTTCGTCCGCGTCGTCGTCTGTAGACACATTTGTTTTTGGCCAATAACTTAAGTTTCAGTTGATCAATCATTATGAAATTTTAACACAATGTTTCTTGGCACGAGTGATTTTGGATTTTATGGCTCCCCTGTTTTTAAAAAAGGGGCCAAAAAGGGCAAAATTGGGTGTTTTTACATAACTGGCTATAGAATTGTTACTATTTATCAGATTTTGATGGGGTTTCTTTCAGTGTGCTTATGAGGAAATGTCCAATCTGTAGTGTGTCAACAGATTTCACGTCGCATGTACCGTTCATGAGATAAATGGAGCCCAAAAGGGGCAAATCTCAAAATTTTTATTTTTTTATTTTTAGTCCGATTTTAATGTAGTTTTTTGCAATAGATTCCTTAGGAAAATTTAACATAGCGCTGAACTTTTAGATTTTTGATAACTTGTTTCCTTTCCGAGCTAAGAGGGGCAAACAGGGCGAAATTATGAATGTGAAGATTACGTTAAATTTTTATTTTTTATCAAATTTCAATGAGATTTTTTTTTACATTCCTCTTGTCTTAAGCTTTCAGTAGTATGCTATAGATTTTTATTATCTCTTACTTTTAACAAGCTATTAGGGGTCAAAGGGGTCAAAATTGCAATTTAACAAATATGTTAAATCTTTATTTCTCATCGGATTTTGATGGAATTTTTTTCTTTGGATTCCTCTTGTTGTAAGCTTTCAGAGGTTTGCCGACAGATTTTGTGTATCTCTTAACGTTTTTGGGCTAAAAGGGGTCAAAAGGGCCAAAATTGCAATTTTTCAAAATATGTAAAATCTTTGTTTTTAGTTGGATTTTGGCAGGATTTTTTTCTTTGGATTCCTCTTAGTCATAAAGTAAGCTTTCAGTGGTATGTCAAAGGATTTAGCATAACTCTAACAGAGGTATCAAAAGTGCTAATTTTTATGTTCCATAGTATGTGTCCAGATAATTACTGTGTCAAGCGTCCATCCAACTTTCTCCTTTGTCCACATTCACTTTTGAATTACACTTGCTCAAATTTCAGTGTTGGACATGCTGCGGTTGTATCATGCTGCGCTCGGCGTAGCCCTTTATTGAAATTATGGATTTTCAATGTTTGGGTTCTAGTGCTGCTGATGAGGAATTAATTTCCGAAATGACCATACAGTTCATTAAAATTATTGCAGTTGGAGTTAACATATGTATTATGGTCTCATGCTAATTAACTTCATATCCTTTCGTAAAATATTTAATTATTTATTATTCTTTGTTCCAAAAGCAATACTGTTTATAGGTACAAACATGTGTTTATGATACAAAATAATGATAATAAAAAGTGAGATATAATAATAAATTTCAATAAATATACTGACTATCAAAAGAAACATACCACTTGCATGTATTTCCATGTACATGTACTCAAAAATTCACAGGCGAATATCTCCCCAAATACATGTACTTGTTGAAACATGCTGAATTTTTACTTTTTTTTCAGAGACAAAATTTTGAAAAAAAGAAACATTTCTAAATTCTCAATTTCATTTTCTCAAAAAAAAAAAAAATCACTTTTTAACCAATATTTCCCCCCCCCCCCAAAAAAAACAAAAAAAACCAACAAAAAAACAACAAAAAAAAAGAAACCATAAAAATTGAACCTTCTGTGCTCTTAACAGTAAAATATTGACAGAACTTATTGATTAGGGAGCGGTAGACAATACAATTTTCCAATTTTCTTAAAGTCCATTCCCAGAAATGCAATTCTTTGATTTTCATACATGATAAGTATTAAGAGAACTGAGCTGCATGTAGCAAGTGGTGTGTTTCTTCTGATGTTCAGTATACAATATGCTGAGCATGCTATTTGTTATATATTATGAAATTCTAATTCTTTCAGCAACACATAAAAACTATCCAAAAATGTATTTTGGACACTAAAAAGTAACTGAACTAAGTCATGTTCTATAATAGATTCTTATATATTTTGCTCGAAATATGAATCAAATGTGATAGTCCCTTCATATTTGGTATGTATTTTAATTATGTAAAGCTGAACAGCATTGTGTAAATTTCACTTAGGTCATTTAAAGGTCAAGGTCACAGAGGTCAAAAGATCAAAATCTAGATTTTGCTATTGCTCATTAATTACAATTTCTAAAAGCTTCATATTCTATTTGTGATTAGATCTAATAGAGTTTAGTACAAATCCACAAGGAAATCGGGGTAAGGTCAAAGGTCAAGATCAATGAGTGCAAATTTTGAAAACTTTTACAAAAACTTTAACATTGCCTATATCTTTTCAACCAGATGTTATATGACCTTCATGTTTGGCCTGTTTATTGATAATATAAAGCTGAGCAACATATTATGCAAATTTCACTGAGGTCAGTTCAAAGGTCAGTGTAACAGAGGTCTACATATAGATTTTGCTTCTAGCTCAATTACAATTGCAAGAGGCTTGATATTTTATATGTGATTAGATCTAATGGAGCTTAGTGCAAATGTCTAACCTTTTTTCATTTCTAGTGTAAAAATTTTCTGCTAGATATTTATACCCCCTGCAAATGAAGTTTGGGGGCATATAGGTTTTAGCCTGTCAGTCTGTCTGTATGTCCGTCCACGCATGGTACTACTTTTGTGTAATCAACTTCTCATGCAGGGTTTTACCGAGAGACCTGAAACTGCAGGGTGTTTTTATACACATTGAACAGGCACACATCCTATTTTGGTTGCATTTTAAGAATTTTTCGGGGTTTTACAGATGGTTGAACTTTTTGTAATTTTTTGACAATATTCCATGGCAGGTTACCCATATTGTCTAGTCAACTTCTGTCACAGTTTTTCATCAGGAGGTCTGAAACTTTGCACAGTGATTCTTTCTGGATTTTACAGGAAGTTGAACTTCGTAGTTTTTGGTACCATATTCTATAGGCAGGGTACCCTTTTTGTGTAATCCATTCCTCCCACAGTTCTTCATCAAGAGGTAGAAAAACTTTGCACAGTGTTTATATATGTATTGAACATGGGCACCTCCTATTTTGGTTTCATTTTATATTTATTTTGGACTCCAGGGCTAGTTGAACTTAGTCATTTTTGACAAAATTGTATAGAAACAGTACTCACTTTGTAAAATCAACTCTCACAGTTTTTTATCAAGTGGTCTGAAACTTTACATTATGTTTCTATATACATTCAATGTGTACACCTAATATTTCTATGTTTTTTTTCTGGATTTTGCAGTCAGTTGAACTTTTTGGATGATATTCATTTGTAGGGTACCCATTTTGTGTAATCAATTTCTTTCACTGTTCTTAGTTCTTCATCAAGAGATCTGAAACTATCCACAGTAATTGTATATTCATAGAACATTTGTGCACCTGCTATAATGGCAGAATTATTTCCAGATTTGACAGATTGTTGGACTCAAATAGTCGGATTGGGGGGGAATAGTCCTATAAAGGACAATTCTAGTTTATTTATAAAGTAGATTACAAGGGAAACCCCTGCAATATTTTGTTTTCAAAAGGGCGCTCTGTAATTTTAATTTCAACAGCATGTCTTGCCTTGATTATTAGGGGAACCCTGCCCAATTTTTATGAATGGTGTTCTGTGATGGGTTTTAATGGATGATCGAGCTTGCAGTTGCTATGGAAACACAAACTAGAAAACTGAAATTAGAAAAAAGTGTTCTGCTAAGTTTTATGTTTTGCTTTCAGAAATATGTAAACAATTATTAATAAGGAGAACCCCTGCCCAAAGATTGTTTGGAAGGGGCTTGTAATGTTTTGATTTTGGCAATAATTATTACCTAGATAATAAGAGAAACCCCTGCCCAAATTATTTTAGAACAATTGTCTGAAATGAGTCGAAATGAATACACACATTCAAACACATTTAAAAATCCTTTCTGAAACAACTTGTCCTATAAGAACACCATGGTACTTTGATGGTACCTCCCAATAAAGGTATCTTGGATGTCCACGCCTCATCCAATATGGCAGCCAGCATTTAGATAGTTTATATTGGATTCCATTAAAAGAATTAGGTCTCTGAAACCACTAATCCAATTGGAACTAAGCTTGATAACAAAAGACCTCTGGGTGGCCCCTTCAAATTTCCAACTGGCATGTCTTCATCCAATCCAAGGTGACCTCAGCAGAGACGTATAATTTAACATTGGACCTATGCCTTTTATCTTTTAGGCATAGGCACTTGACTTCCTTTTTATGAGAGCTTTCTATGGTAGAGAGAAGAAAGACTTATGACCTTGACCTTTGCCATATGGTCATTTTAAGAAATATCCTTGGCTTTTAATGTCACATTTTTAGGGATGGGTAATTTATACTTGGTATGTGACTCTCTGATTTATGAAATAAAGCTAGACTCATTTCTGCCAAACAAATTACTTGGAATATTTGACCCCAAGAAGATCTTTACAAAGAATACTCATTATACCCCACGCAACGAAGTTGTGGAGGGTATATACTTTTTGACTGGTCCATCAGTCCGTCCGTCCGTTTGTCATCAAGTGGGTACACCATTTGTCCAGATAAATGCTCCTACAGTTTTTAAGCTAGGAAGTTTTTATTTTGCAGGTTGATTGTGCACCTATCAAAGATGTGCATGCTACTTGGATTTTGATTTTGGATAATTTTTCAGAAAACTACACATTGTTGATGCATTATATTGCATACAGTTTTTAACGTAGGAAGTTTTTATTTTGCAGATTAATTGTACATATATTGAAGATATGCATACTACTTGAATTTTGAAACTACACATTGTTGAACTTTGTCATTTTTATGCATTATATTGCATATAGGGTACATCATTTGTCCGGATAACTCCTCCTACAATTTTTAAGCTAGGAAGTTTTTATTTTGCAGATTGATTATGTACATGTCAAAAATGTGCATGCTACTTGGATTTTGATTTTGGATAATTTTTCAGAAAACTACACATTGTTGAACTTTGTCATTTTTATGCATTATATTGCATATAGCGTACATCATTTGTCCAGATAACTCCCCCACAATTTTTAAGCTAGGAAGTTTTTATTTTGCAGATTGATTATGTACATGTCAAAGATGTGCATGCTACTTGGATTTTGATTTTTGATAATTTTTCAGAAAACTACACATTGTTGATGCATTATATTGCATAAAGCGTACATCATTTGTCCAGATAACTCCTCCTACAGTTTTTAACGTAGGAAGTTTTTATTTTGCAGATTAATTGTACATATATTGAAGATATGCATACTACTTGAATTTTGATTTTTGCTGATTTTTCACACAAAAAAATGCATTTGTTGAACTTGGTCATTTTTACACGAGATCTTTATAGGGTACATAATTTGCCCGGATAAATCCTCTTACAGTTTTTAATATATTTTACAGGATGATTGTGCATCTGTAAGAGATGTGCAAGCTACTTGGATTTCAATTTTGGATAACATTTTAGATAATGCAGGATTATCCGATATGTGGGGGCGTGGGGTATGTGAGCTTTCTCACTAAGGTTCTTTAATTTAATTTTGATCTGGCAATAGGTAAAATGTGATAGGTCAGGTGAACAGTTCAGGCTCTTAGGACACCAAAATATTTAGCTTTAAAAGTCCAGTTATGTTTGTTGCAACTTTAAGTATATTTTTTTTTTTACTTTAAGGTAAAACTAAAAAGGAAAGAGAAAAAACAGAGGAAGTAAAGGCATATGGAAAGATGAAAGATCTATAGATAGAATGAAAATGAAACAGCAATCAAAATTATATGTGTTAATGTAATTTGCATTGCAGCAGCCTCACAACCTTAATTTGTTTTCTCTTAGTTATGGAAGATAATTGGACTTTTGTTGCAATCTTTTTGGTTGACTCACAAGCTTTGTTTTTTTTCATAATTCACTTTAAGTGAAGGTAATTCATTGGCTGTTGTTACAGCCAGAATGTTTTTTTTATGTCACAGACACAATGATTTTATCATAAACATGAATTGGACAACTTATATTTATAATAGAAAGAAATCCCCCCCAAAAAACAAACAAAACAACAAAAAAAAACAATGGAACACACAAACATACAATTATAAAGGACATTGTTTTTCTTGTCTAAAATGTATATATGTTCGGAACTATACACTCCGACCTACCGTTCGATGTGGGGTTTCCTCACCGTTCATTGAAGATCTTATGGTGGCTTTGAGTTGTTATTGCTCCCCTTAGGGTCGTTGTCTCTTTGACACATTCCCCGTTTCCCTTCTTTTTCTTACATATTTGGACTGTACGCGTATGATCCAGACCATATGCATATTTTTTTCAAAATAGGTATACGGTTGACCGTACATGTATGGTCAGACCCGTAGTAAGAATACGGTCTGGGAAATATAGTTTTATCTAATTGAATAAAAGCAAAGATGTAAATGCAAGTTATATCTTATATATGTGATTTGGCTCATCTGAACTGTTTTTTTCTCTCAATTTAACGTACATGTATATTAAGATTTAATCATGAAAAAATCTCCTTGGAAGACAAATTTGACAGTATGTTAAAGAAAACAAGTTTGTCTTGATAAATTTTTAGCAGTACGTGGCAGCATTAACAAAGAAATATTTGTACCTGTAAACAAACAAATTAATGAACAGTTTTCCTTTTGAATACCCCTAACATAAAATTATGTCTTGATTCTGTCTTTTCAAGTTAAATACACAATGTCTGCAGTAAATGGCATGAAATACTGTGAAGTAGTGGAGAAAAAGTTCTCCCATTCCTGTATTACTTGGCCGGCTTGAATGTGAAATTCAGATCCTCGATCACACAGACTGTGTCACATCATGATTACATTATCATATCTTTTTTTTCTGTTAGTAATGTACCCCCAACACTACCCTGTTCCATACTACTTTTAGACTGTAGTAAACTCGACTGGCTTTCATTTTTTATACGACCGCAAAAAATTTGAGGTCGTATAATGGTATGGTGCTGTCGTCATCCGTCGTCGTCGTCGTTGTCGTTGTCGTCGTCTGTAGACACTTTTGTTTTTGGGCAATAACTTAAGTTCCTGTAGACCAATCCTTATGAAATTTTACCACAGTGTTTTTTGGCACAAAAGGAAGGCTTGGGTAGGTTTTGGTTATTTTGGCCCCTCCCGTTTTTTAAAAAGGGGCCAAAAAGTGCAAAATTGGGTGTTTTCACATATTTGGCTCTAGAATATTTATTATTTATTGGATTTTGATGGGGTTTCTTTCAGTGTGTTCCTTATTAGATTTCTTTTCAGTAGTATGCCTACAGATTTTAAGTGGCGTGTACCGTTCACGAGATAGACGGGGCCCTAAAGGGGCAATTTTCAAAAAATTCATTTTTTCATTTTTAGTCCAATTTTGATGCAGTTTTTTTAATGGATTCTTTTTGAAAATAAATATACAGCCACACTATCAGATTTTTGACAACTTGTTTGTTTTCCGAGCTATAAGGGGCCAAATTGGTACAAACTTGCAAATTTGCAGGTTACCTAAAATTTTTATTTTTCATCGGATTTCAATGGGATTTTTTCTTTGGATTCCTCTTGATTTAAGCTTTCAGTAGTATGCCAATCAATTTGGCGTAGCTCTTTCTGTTTTTGAGCTACAAGGAGTCAAAGGGGTCAAAATTGCAGTTTTTCGAAATAAGTGAAATCTTTTATTTTTCATCAGATTTCATTTCATTTTTTTTGTGTTTTTTTTTTTGGAATCCTCTTGTTGTAAGTTTTTCGTAGTATGTCAAAAGATAGCTCTTACCGTTTCTTAGCTATAAGGGGTCAAAGTGGCAGGGATTGCAATTTTCAAAATATGTAAAATCTTTTATTTTTTTATTGGAATCTAATGGGGTTCCTTTCTCCATAACCTCTTATGGTATAGTTAAGTAGTGTGTTGACCAATTTGACATATCTCCTATAATTTCTGATACATACACGGAATTATAAGGGCTAATATTTATTTTGCCTTAGTAATTGTGCAGCTAATAACTGGGTCAAGCTCTTCATTGTGTCCATCTAATTACTTTATCAAGTTCTTTACTGTGTCCTCATTCATTTTGAATTACACTTTTTCAAATTTCAGTGTTTGATATGCTGCGGTCGTATCATGCTGCGCTCGGCGTAGCCCTTTATTTGCTTATAGTTTTATATGTATTAAATAAATTTATTGAGATATCCATACGGTCATTATACTGAAATGGTCCGTCTCGATCCAGACCATATGAGAATATGTGCATTCGTTTGTCTATCTACTCCTTCATCCCTACACCAAGGGGTACACGCTATTGTGGCAACAACTCCTCCTAGACTATTAAATGAAATTTTCCCAGAATCTTCAATGCCTAGTGCCATTGCGCACCCGCTATTTTGAATATGGAATCAAATGAATTCTATTTGTCTTATTGTTGAATTGGTTACCTATTTTGTACCAACAACTCCCAGGACTGCTGAGCAAATTTCACCGAAACTTTTAACAGAGTGATCAGTGCATATTGCCATTGAACAATTATTTTAAAATTTGATTTTCTATAGAAAAACATGTACTTTGCCTTATTGTTGGATGGATGTACCTATTTTGTGGCAAAAACCCCTTCTAGACAGTTGAGTGAAATACACTGAAACTTTTGAACAATCTTCAGTGTATGATGTCATTGTGCACCATCTATTTAAGTTTTGAAACCACTTTTTGTCCATATACAAACATGTACCTTGTCATATTGTTGAAAGGGGGTACCTATTTTTTTTGCCAAAACACCTTCCAGACCTCTGATTGAAATAAACTGAAAAATTTGCAGAATGTTTTTTAATGCCCCGCCACGAAAGTGGAAGGGGCATATAGATTTACCCTTCTCCGTACGTCCGTACGTCCCGCTTTCAATTTTCGCATGTAGGTCCGTAGTTTAGTAACCTGAAGTGATATCTTTATGATATTGAATCATAACATTCAGCTCTATGAGTACTACCCAATGCACCAATAATTATGTGTCCATGACCTACATTTCATGGTTGAGTGACCTTGGTTAAATTTTGCGTTTAGGTCCATTTCTCATCAACTGTACATGATACCATTATTAAATTGCATCATAACATTTAACTCAATGGGTATTACCCAAAGCAATAACAATTAGGTGTCCATGACCTATATTTCACACTTGAGTGACTTTGGTTAAATTTTGCGTTTAGGTCCATTTCTCATCAACTATACATGATACCATTATGATATTGCATCTTAGCATTCACCCTAATGAGTACTACCCAAAACACTAATAATTTGGTGTCCATGACCTACATTTTACACTTGAGCGACTTTGGTTAAATTTTGTGTTAAAAGTCCATTTCTCGTCAACTATACATGATACCATTATGATATTGCATCATAACATTCACCTTAATGAGTACTACCATAAGCACTAACAATTGGGTGTCCATGACCTATATTTCACACTTGAGCGACTTTGGTTAAATTTTGCGTTTAGGTCCATGTCTCATCAACTATACATGATACCATTATGATGTTGCATTCTTACATTCATCTTAGTGAGTACTACTCAAAGCACTTACAATTAGGTGTCCATGACCTACATTTCACACTTGAATGACTTTGGTTTAATTGTGCTTTTAGATCCATTTTTGTCTCGCCTGCGACGAAAGTCTCTGAAAGCGAGACATAGGTATAGCAATCCGGCGGCGACGGCGGCGGCGGCGTAAACTTTTTTCTAAAACCTTCATAACTTTTCAAGGGTAATACATTCAAACATCATCTTTGGTCCACAGCACCAAGTGATGACCTTTCCAGAAGCATATATTTTGGATGACCTTGACCTTGCTTTCATGGTTCAATAAGCACATATACATTGCGATATAGTTTCATATTCACGTCCTTTTCTCAGGAACTATAATACCTAGACTTGTCATATTTGGTCTATAGTGAGATCTATATGGGTACACGGCAGTCTGACACCTGTCGTGTTGCCTTGACCTCAATTGCATGGTTCAGTGAACTTAGAAAATCTGCGACATAGTTTCACATTCAAGTCCTTTTCTCAGTAACTGTTACACCTAGACCCTTCATATTTTGTTTGTAGGGAGATCTATATGGGTACACGCCAGTCTGACACCTGTCATGTTTCTTTGACCTCAATTTCATGGTTCAGTGACTTTGTTAAATTTTTACATTCAAGTCTATTTCTCAGCAACTGTAGCCTCTAGACTCACAATATTTGTCCTATAGCAAGATTTATTTGGGTATATGCCAGTCTGACATTTGTCATGTGACCTTGACCTCAATTTCACGGTCTAGTGGCCACGTTAAGTTTTTCTGCTTAAGTCCATTTCTCAATAACTAGAAGTGGTAGGTTGATAATATTTGGTATGTAGGTTGGTCTTGGGTAGTACATGTCGGTCTGACAGGTGACTTTTGTAATTGACCTCAATTTCACGGTCTAGTGGCCACGTTAAGTTTTTCTGCTTACGTCCATTTCTCAATAACTAGAAGTGGTAGGCTGATAATATTTGGTATGTAGGTTGGTCTTGGGTAGTACATGTCAGTCTGGCAGGTGACTTTTGTCCTTGACCTCAATTTCACTGTCTAGTGGCCATGTTAAGTTTTTCTGCTTAAGTCCATTTCTCAATATCTAGAAGAGGTAGGTTGATAATATTTGGTATGTAGGTTGGTCTTGGGTAGTACATGTCAGTCTGGCAGGTGACTTTTGTCCTTGACCTCAATTTCACAGTCTAGTGAGCATGTTCACTTTTCTGATTAGTTCACTTAGATTTCACATCAATTTAGAGTCCAGCAGGGACAGGCGAGACATCTTTTAGGGTCATCACTTGTTCATTAACTATACTTGATATTTTTATGCTATAGAATTATGATATTCATCTTAATGAGTACTACATAAAGCATCAACAATTAGCTTCACACTTGAGTGACTTCATTTCAGTTTTGTGTTTCGGTCTATTGCTCAGCAATTTTACATATCTTCATAATATTGCCTCATAACATTCATGCTCACCCTTATGAGTATTCCCCTAAACCCCAACAATTAGGTGTCCTTGTACATTTCATTTTATGACCTACATTGCATGCATCAGTGACCTATCATTTATACTGTTTTACAAACTATGCATAATATCCTTATAATGTTTCATCATTATAATCCTCTTTATAAGCACTTCACAGTTCCCCACTTATAAGATTCCATGAGGGACTTTGGTTAAATTGGTCTAAAGTTCATTTATCTACTAATAATGCCTATTGCTGGGCATCCGTGTCTAATAGACACATTCTCTAGTTATTTTGCATATTGCCATTTTGTATTATTTTTTTTTTTTAATTTTGAATCTTATGGTTTTGGGATTTTTCCGCTATGTCAAATTTTGATCATTTCAGCTTTAGATTTTGCTTTCTTTTGGAAACCATTCAATTTAATTTAAATGTTACTCTGTTATTTGTTTTAACTAAAAAAATGAAATGAACTCTTAAGTTACATCAGGCTGCACTGGTTCCTGAACTTCAGCAAGTCAACTGGGATCAGTTCATATCAGTGGAATACTTCAGCAGCAAGGTAGTTAGCATAGATACATATGTACAAACAAGACTGCAGTCGAAGTGCTAAACAAAATGAACAAAATCAGGAGTTCAAATTGCAAATATTATAGAGTTAAGAAGAGTCCTTGTGGGAGATGCTTAGATAGAACTTCACTCAATAATGTCAGGCCTTCAAGTGGCCCCATATTTGCTATAATTCCTATAAATCCTTAACTTTTTAACAACACTCTATAAACCCTATATTTTAACTTAAAATTGGCACTTTCCCTACCGTATATTAGCCCTATTATTTGATTTTTACAGCACGGGTAGGACTGCATCTTTATTTTTTGTCGATAACTAATATATTTTACAAAAAATTTAGCCTCCCTTGGCTAGGCATGGAACATCACATATTCAAAATTTCTTACTTTTTTGCATTCCCTTCTTCTTACACTATTGCAAATACTGAATGTATACATTTTGTTTTTTTGTCCACATGTATTTAAAAATATCAGGTACAGAAAATATTAAAAGAGAAAAAAAAAACTATATTTGCCATATTTCTGGTAACATTTCCCCTATAATTCCCTATTATTCAGGAAAACTGCCCATTAAAAGCCCTATTTTTGAGCCAAACTCCACTTGAAGGCCTGAAGATATTTAAAGATATTTTAGTTACATTCCTCATCACTGATATATATAACATACTGCATGTCAGTTAACTGCTAGTAGTCTCTTGTGATTTCATGTTTATGTCTGTATATTTAGTTCTTTCAATTTCATTTTTCACAATTGACTCAGTCCTGTTGCAAACTGAATTTTACTATTGTTACGATTGTTTTTTGATTTATCACATTGGCTAAAGGGGGAAGGTTTGGGCCCAATAAAACTAGTTTAACCCCGCCGCAGCAGGTTTGCGCCTGTCCTAAGTCATGAAATTTATTAAGCCTTTGTGTTTATCGTCTTTCTTCTGGTTAGTTTACTTTATGTCTATAGAAGTCTAGGATGATGTTTATTTCGCTATACTTGATTACTCTTTATTCATGGGCAGACTCCGACCTGCCGTTGGGTGTGGGGTTTCTTTGCTGTCATTGAAGATCTTATGGTGGCTTTGAGTTGTTATTACTGCCCTTTGGTCATTGTCTCTTTGACACATTCCCATTTCCTTTCTTTTATATTATATATAATATATATATATATATATATATATTAATACTGAATACTGTGGAAGTACTTTAATTTGTGGGCGTCAATTTTCGTGGTTTTCATAAATACCCCTATTTCGTGGGTATTTAAATTCGTGGTGTCGAATTCTGTGCATTAAAACTTTGTGAAAAAAATGCATTTCATTGGGAACTTAACTTTGTGGTTAAAGTGAACCACAAAATCCACGAAAATTGGAACCCCACAAACAATAGTACTTTCACAGTATATAAAGAAAATGTGCTGCATAATTTAAAAGATCTATTACAAAACAAACTCTGTTGATATCAAAAAACATTTTTTTTATAAATGAGTTTATTGTCGTGTCACCTGCGTTCACGCAGTGGCGACAAACAGGGATCACAATCGTCATCTTGCGTCTGCCTCACAAAAATGTCTGTCACATTTTTCTCAGAAACCGTGTATCCCAGCCTTCTGCAATTTTGCATGGAGTATCAGTTTGGGATCTCTCCCATCTCCACTTCCTGTTTGACGGAATCAGAATATTTTTCGCATCTTGAAAATTTCTGTCAAGTTTTTCTCAGTAACCACATATCCCTGCCTTCTGTTATTCAGTATTGAGTATCAGTATGGGGGACCTATATCGTGTAATAAAGTTTTGGATCTCTTGCATAACCACTTCCTGTTTGACGGAATTTAGAATATTTTTTGGGTCGGCGTCACAAAACATTTCTGTCACATTTTACTCAGGGACTACATATCTCAGCCTTCTGTAATTTAGCATGGAGTATCAGTATGGAGACCTTCACCGTGTAATAGAGTTTTTAAATCTCTGGCATGTCCACTTCCTGTTTGACTCAACTTAGAATATTTTTGGAGTCTTGAAAATTTCTGTCACGTTTTTCTGAGAAAACCACATTTCCCTGCCTTCTGCAATTTGTAAGGGGACCTATAATGTGAAAGAGGGTCTGGGATCTCTTGCATGCCCAATTGACGGAACCAAGGTCAAGGTCACAAGATAAAATATTATGGTACCAACCAAAAGGTCTCTCCACAAAGAATGCACATGCAAATATGAAACTTCTGCAATTTGTAAGGGGACCTATAATGTGAAAGAGGGTCTGGGATCTCTTGCATGCCCAATTGACGGAACCAAGGTCAAGGTAACAAGATAAAATATTCTGGTACCAAACAAAAGGTCTCTCCACAAAGAATGCACATTCAAATATGAAAGACCTATCATTGACCATTCTACTCAATGTTTAAGTTTTTATGCAGTTGTTCACATGCCAATTTTAAGGTCGCAAATTCTGGTACCAGTTAAAAGGTTTGGCCACAATGAATGGCCACATGAATGCACATACAAATTATAAAAGCCATAACACTTATCATTCAAAAGATATATCCAATGTTAAAGTTTTTGTGGACAAACAGACAGACAGACCAAAAATTATATTCCCCCCCACCCCCCGAATCTTCGATTCAAGGGGACCTAAAATATGTTGGCCTGGTAGAAATGGTAAATGGTTAGTCTCATGTGTCTGCTGTTAGACATATGTGGATATTTTTTTGATGGTCATGCTTTAGTTGGAAAGAAGGTTGTTAATATGTAAAATCTATTTGTTCTTCTAAGTATTTTAATTAATCTTTACATACACCTTATATTATTTATTAGACTTTTGTTTTTTGCTTATGTTACACACTATAAGAATATGGTTAATGATATGAGCATACAGATGACTTTCAATTATATACTCATATTATCATTGAATACATGTATACAGACTTGTACTCAGCGGTTAGTCAATATCGATTTCTACAGCTTAACTCATTAAACATTCAAATTTTCAAGCCTTTGCAAAAAATACATGTATCAAGGTTTTATAAATATAGAGTCTCTATAAATACAATAATAATCTGCTCACTGAGTACAGTTTTGTTTCTCTTAATTTTAAAATTAAACATTTTGTACTGTTTTGCCATTCATTTCCTTGTTTGGTGCCTTCTTGTCACTGATGACTTCGCCTTTTAAATGCTTTTGTATTGTTTGGATAAAAAAACACAGTTTGATGCAAAATCAATATTCAACTTCAACAACTTTTATTACCTGTATTTCTATAATGTGTGGGTAGAAAAAAATTTCTACAACCGTTTACACATAGAAGTTACAGGGAAAGAATGAGAGAATCAAATGATAAAACATACAAGTTCATGTATTTTATTTTCTAGAAATGTTTATTTACTTTTTAAAGTATATATATGTATACATTTATTCCATTTCCTTTCTTTGTCATATATGTATAAGTTACATATGAATGTACATCTCAGGTTTGACATTTCTGCAAAATTCAGTTTAATTCAGGTTTTGCATTTTTTACAAATGTGACCACTGGTTTTATCTTGTTTAAAGCATATACTCATGTACATGGTGTGCTTAAATGAGATCCAACAAAAATGTGTGGATTCCTCTTTGGTAGTACTATTAAACAGTGTACGAGTTAGATCACTTTTGCATTTATTTAATATATGAGCGACTCAACATCCTATTTTGAGTCTTGTCTGATGTGTACTTCCTGTTTAACGAAATGTAGATTTAGTTAAAAATGATGTGAAACATGAATTTTTTTTTGTCGCAGTTTTCTAAGATTATATAAAAGGGATTGATTTCAAAATTGGTATGCAGCCTCTATATGATGAGTTGTAAGGAACATCTTATTTTGAGTACTGTCAGATGTGTACTTCCTGTTTAATGAGATGTGGACTTGGTTACTTAATGTATTGTAGCATGAATTTTTTCGTTGCAGTTTTCTCAGCTTCTTTAAGAGTAATTGATTTCAAAATAAGTATGCGACCTCTATATGATGAGTTGTAAGGAACGTCTTATTTTGAGTCCTGTTGGATGTGTACTTCCTGTTTTACGAAATGTGGATTTAGTTACGAAATATTGCGAAACATGAATTTTTCATCAGTTTTCTCAGCTTCTATAAAAGGGATTGATTTCAAAATTGGTATGCAGCCTCTATATGGTTAGTTGCAATGAACATCTTATTATGAGTCATGTCAGACGTGTACTTCCTGTTTTACGATATGTGGACTTACTTACGAGATATATATAATTAGTTGGTAACTGTATTTTGTTCATTCTTGAGGATTATGTCATTGTGACCATACTTGTATTGTGTCCAAAACCTTTAATATGTCAACACACCCTTAAATTTGCACTTGCCATATTGATTTAGGGTTCAGTGAGTGGATGCATCACTGTTTGCCATTCAGCGACAGCTCTTCTTCCATATACATTGTATAAGATTCAAAAATATAGATGAATTATATTTTGTTATCAGATGCATCTTGAATAGTAATGATACTGCAGATAAAAATTAGATCACTTTGTTGAGTGACTGTTAAAAGTTTATGTTAAAGTCCATATCTGTGATTGTACAGCTTAGAGGGGAATGGCACTTTATCAGCATATACATACATCTTGGATAGGCTGCAGATAAAATATAGGCCAATCTGACCTTTATGTAAGGTGCTACATATGAGAAACACTCTTTAAATGTAAAATAAAGGTCAATATCCGAGTTACTACAACTTACAGAGGATTGATATTTTGGAAGCAGATGCATCTTATACTTTTTTGAGGCTGCAGATGAATGAGTAAAACATGTCAAACAGCTCTAAAATTAGGTGATAATCACAAACAAGTGAAGGAATTACCTGTCATTTCTGACTGCTCCAACCACTAGTTGTTATTTATTTAAGTTAATAGGTATTTACACAAAGCACCTAACAGTAATGTGGAGCATTAATGTCTATGTTTCATTCCCATCTTCTGTATGAAAGAGGTTTATACTCATCTCATGAAATATAGAGACTGTTTATTGTGTCGCCTGCTGTAAGCAGAGTCGGCATAGGGATTACTATCCGTCATTGCCGTTGTCGTCCTCTGTCTGTTTTTGAATCTTTAACTCCTTCAATACTTCTAGTCCGATTCCAACTAAACTTTCAGGATATGTTGTTCACATGGAGTAATTGTACACCTGATACTTGGAACTTTTATTTTAGAGATTTTAGAGGTTCACGGAGCAAAATTGCTCATTTGTGAGTTTGTTGGTTATTGAATCCGCAACTCCTTCAAAACTGCTAGTCCTATTCCAACAAATCTTAGAGGATATGTTGTTCACCTGGGGTAAATGTGCACCTGATACTTAGAATTTAGATTTTTCAGATTCTAGAGGTTCATTTAGCCAAAATTGCTCGTTATTTTGGTTTGTTAACCCATAGCTCCATCTCAACTATTAGTCAGATTCCAACAAACTTGCAAGATATGTTATTCACCTGGTGTATTTGTACACCTGATACTTACAATTTAAGTTAAATAGATTTTAGAGGTTCACAGAGCCAAAATTGCTCATTTGTTAATCCACAATTCCATCACAACTATAAGTCAGATTCCAACCAAACTTGAAGGATATGTGTTTCTCCTGATCTTCTTGTTCATCTGATACGTGATATTATGATTTTACAGATTTTAGAGGTTCATTGAGCCAAAATAGCTCATTTGTTTATTATAACCCCTCTTTGCAAAAAGCGGCGGGTATCTAGTGATGGCAGTGTCCGTCCGTCCGTCACTCATTTTTGGTCAGTTTTGGCAGCTTGTAGATGTTTGAATGATTTCATATTTGGTCAGAAGCTTGATAAAGATGAGTTGTAACATGTAAGCTATTTTTGGGTCTGCTGTATTGCCACTTCCTGTTTGCCTATATGTTGAAGTTTTACTATGACATATTATGGATAAGAAATTTTCGTCGCAGTTGACTTGAATTGTATGGGTGGGAATGATTTCAAATTTGGTCTGGAGCTTTCTAATAACACAGCTGGGAAACTCGATTTTTACTACCAGGAAGTTTATTAATACAAAGTGACAGACCCGGTTTTTAAAAATCGAGGAATGTCACTCCGTGTAAAACTGGTTAAAGATCTTAAATATAACTAAAACCATATAAAAGTCTAGGTTTTAAGACAGAAATTATGTGTATTGTAGTGAGCCGCTTCGAGGCGATTCTTAAATCCGGACTTAAAGAAAAAACTAATTTACCATTGTTATTCGAAAAAAGAAAAGGGTTTTTGGTTTATTAAAACTTATTTTATTTATGTATATGGAGTGACATTCTCTGATTTCTCGAACTGCACTTATTAAGTGTAAATCACAGATTTCCGGACGCCCTTATTTTTGGTTGAGAACAGCGAGTTTCCCAGCTGTGAATAATAAGTTGTAACATGTAAGCTATTTTGAGGTCTGCCATATTACCACTTCCTGTTTGCCGATATGTTGAAGTTTTACTATAACCCTTTATGAATGAGAATTTTTTGACTTGAATTGTATGGGTGAGAATGATTTCAAATTTGGTTTGGAGCTTTATAATTATGAGTTTGAATGTTTAAGCTATTTTGGGGTCTACTTATTACCACTTCCTGTTTGCAGATGTATTGAAGTTTTACTATTACCCTTTATGGATGAAAATTTTTTCGCCACAGTTTATTTGGCTTCTATAAGTGGTAATGATTTCAAATTTGGACTAGAGCTTTATAGTTATGAGTTGTAATGTGTAAGCCATTTACAGGTCTGTTGTGCATGCACTTCCTGTTTGATGTTTAACTATAACTAGGAAGAAAATTTTCGACACATTTTTGTCAGCTTGAATAGGTTGGATTGGTTGGGTAGGTACGTGCGAAATTTTCGTCAAAGATTTCTCAGCTTGTGTAAGCAGGAATGATTTGATATTTGGTATGCTTTGGTATGGTGAGTTGTACTGTGTCTCCCCTTTTGAAGTCCATCAATCATCTACTTCCTGTTTTCCGACATATCTGTATGGCGGAGGCATCCGTGTCCAATGCACACATTTTCTTAATTTTTTTTTTTTTGGCTTGTATGAGGGGGGCGATTTCAAATCTGGTCTGGACAACTGTTTAAAGAACTGAATATACTTTGGAAGCGGGGGGTATTCATTTGTAGCCCAGCAATCCACAGTACTTCTAGTTTAGTTTGTTAATGTGGAACTCCTTAAGTCATATTCCGACCAACCTTTCAGAATATGTTGATCACTTAGTGTAATTGTGGGCCTGATACTTAAAATTTGGATTCTAAAGGTTTTATAGGTTCACTGGGCCAAGCATGGCTCTTCTGTAGTAAAGGTGACACAAGTGTTCCATGGAACACCCATCAGATTTCTCATTATGTTTTTTATTGTTAATATTTTTAACCATATTTATAAATTTGTATTCCATTATAAAAACTTTTTAATGAAGAAATAAAATCCAAATACATTGCAATAGTTAATCTTCTGTGTTATACCTTGTGTTCATATACTTTTATAATGTTTTGTTCATTTACCTTTTGTCCAGCATTTCACAAGATTGATGTAAACTCAGGTCCATGTGCAGTTAGAAGAAATTCCACGCTTCCTGCACGTTAAAGAACCCTTGTAGCAAGCTTTTTTTTAGTGGTCCGTAGGTGATCGGCTACAAGGCTAAATTCCCTGCCCTTTTCGATTTCACCCTACTTTTCCAGTGGCAGTCAGAATTTCCCGTCCCATAGCCCTTTCCATACCCCAAAGTGATTATTTATTAACAGACTTGTTCTTGTCTTGATCAAGGACGTATAATGATAAGTCCTTGTCTTGATATAGATGAAATATTGCTGAGTAGACGTTAAACAATATTCAATCAATCACAAGATTGAATAAACAATAGTAAATATATGGCGAGGTAACTAACCAAAGGAAAATTAGGACAATCGTGTAAAAGAATGACATCCACAGGAGAACATAGACAGGGGGACCAATAACAGCAAAACATTGAACTAATTTTTAGCTCCTCACGAAGTGAGGTGTGCTTATGTGATACCCCCGGCGTCCGCGTCGGGGTCGGCATCTGCGTCCGGTTAGGAAGAATGGTTAAGGTCCATTCCCGCTTACTGACATGCCCCACATCAACCATATTGGTTTGCCTGATGCATTTTGGGATGACCACTGGAATGCATGCTTCGGACCTACATTTTAGGGTCCTACTAAAAAGCGCCCGAGCCCGAGAGAATATATTTAGCGCCGAGCAATTATTTTGGTAACAAAGTGACTAATTTGTAGGATTTTGCAATGAAATAAACAAATAATATAAAAATAAGTTTTTTTTTTATTTGCTATTTTATAAATTAGTTGAAAATGTGAAGTTGCACTATTTTAGATTCCTTTCTCGTTTTGAGACAAATAAATATATATTCTTTGGTATGTTAGATTCCTATAAAAAAAAATAAATGAAAAATGATAGAATTATCATCTGAAACCATCAGAATTTCAACAAATCAAATAAGCCAATATCATCGAAAGAGCAAAACCTTTTATAATTATTAATAATTAAAAATCAAATTTAATTGGATTATTATAAGCGTGCCATATGTTAGTATAATATGTGTCACCCTAACGATCGTTAATGTTATGTTGACTATTGTTAATCACTTTATCACAAACAAATAGTTTAACTGACTGTAAAATTTTGATTTGTAAAATGCTGACGTACATGACGTAAATAACATATAAACAAATTAAATAAAATTAAAAAAAAAATATCAGGCTAGAAATTATGCCAAACTATCTATATTTCTCAGTTCTTATCCTTTTTTACATTTTAACATTCAATCTAAGTCAAAAGCAAGTTAATTTTACCGATCATTGCTACATTCCCTTTTCAAAAATATAAAATCAGATTTATTCAGAAACGTCTTATGTTGATTTAAACGATATTTATACATTTGGAACCAACATATTTTCTCAGTTTTGTTCATTTTTATGGAAAAATAAATGCTCGGGCGCTAAATGTACGCTCTCGGGCTCTAAATACCGTCTCGGGCGCTCTCGGGCGCTTTTTAGTATGACCGACATTTTACGCATGAGCGACTTGGTAAGGTAGAATGGTTAAAGTCCATTCCCGCTTACTGATATGCCCGACATCAACCATATTTGGATGTATGATGCATTTTAGGATGGCAGCATTTTAAATGCAGTCTGTGACATTAATTTTACATACGAATAAATCTGTTGGCAAAATAATTATAGTAAATTCCTACTTACTGACATGTTTAACTTGTGACAATGCCGTGCAACGAGGTGAGCTTTGCAGGCCGTTGTGCCTGCTTTCTATGTTTAGCTCTCCTGTCCAAAGGCCATGTGAGCTTTTGCCATCACTCGGTGTCTGTTAAAGATCTTTCCCCACTGAAACTACTGGGCAATACTAGCCAAACTTGGCCTGAATGACTACCGGGGCATGCACTTTAGAATTTGTGATTTTAATGTCCGTAGGCCACATCAACATGGCTGGGACTAAAAATAGAACATGGGATAAATTGCTGTTTTCTGCAAATAGCTCGGAAACTGTTTTTATCTAGCAAAAGCGCGCATGTATGGCACATGGACAGAAAATTTTACCCATGTGTATTTCATGTGTCCACTGACTTCTTTTTGCAATATGAAATTTACCATATTTGAAATAAGGTATTTAGATAAAATATAGTTAATATCCCTTCATCGTAGCTCTGTACTAACAATAATTTGGTACAACTGTTTCTTTTTATTATAGAATCCTCTTCCCACACATTTCGGTGATTACCCATTCCAAATAATAGATCCAAGTACTGCTGACGAGGCTAAAGTTGACGAAATAACCATCCAGATTTAAGTATGCGTTTTTGCCTTATCTGGATATTCTCCGTATATCCTGTCATAAAACACACATAATATGCACACCGTGTTCTAAAAATAACAAGAGTACAAGAGTAAAATTTCTTTATAGTATTTAGAAAAGTGTTTTCTACCAAAATACAGGTCAACATATTGTTTATACCAGAAACATGTGCAGTAGAAACTTTTTCCAACTTTAATACTCAATGTTGAACATTTTGTGTTTCATCGTTGCCATTCTGGAACTAGAGAAACCCTGTCATGAGGTAGGTACCCACGGGTTTGTACCCGATTAGGAAACAGAAGAGTTTGTGTCCAACTCGAGTAACTTGAGTTCCTACTAATGTAGTCACACAAACTAGGCCTCTTAGTCTCGCTATTGTAACAAGGAACCTTGTGTTATAATTTCATACAGATTGGTCAACTTGAAATTAAATAAATACCAAAATACAAAAGTGTTGCACGCGGACGACAGCGCAATACCATTATTTGAGCCAATTTTTTTTGCGGTAAAATAAAAAACAAGAAAATTTTTGAGATTTGCCCCATTTATCTCATGAACAGTACATACTACCTGAATTCTGTTAGAATATGACAGACTGGATTTTTTTTCGGAGTTCACTGAAAAAAACCCATCAAAATCCAATGAATAATAAAGTCAATAATACAGTCAAATATGCCAATTTCACTCCTTTTCTTAAACAGAAGGGGCAAGGAACCCAAAATCAAAATCTCAGGTTAAGCATGTACCAGGACACATACTTAAATTTGATAGTGGTCTGTCGACTAGAACCAAAGTTATGCTGTCCACAGATGCCGTCGCGGACATCAATGCCAAACCAATATATGACCGCAAAAAAATTTGCGGTCATATAAAACTCATCGAAATCCAATGAGGAATAAAGAGCTTACATATTTGTGAAATAGTGTAGAAATGTCGTTTCTCACATCAAAGTCGTGGAATCTATATTTCGTAACCTCTGGGCATGCGTTCATTGGCAAACATCTGAGCATGGGCTCCTCTCCAACATATGTTACTGCCAGCAAGTGCTCGGTCTTATTTGGAGAAATCCTTACACTTTTAAAATATTTTAACAATGAGAGATGCGTCAGTTGCACTTAATGTCGTTCCGAGCATCGGAACATCATAAATTTGTTCATGAATACATGCTTAGATTGACTATGCTCGGAATAAAAAAAAATAAGGACACAAATCATGATATCAAAAATTAAATTTAGCTCAGTCATGACGAAAATTTCGAAAATGTTTGGAAAATTTCATTGACCATTTGCCAGTTTTACAAGCAACAAAACAAATTCTTTGTCAGTTCTACAATTAACAGAAAAACCCAAAAGGGAGGTAACTTTTTGGAAAATCTCACGATGACAAACTGGTGCACTGCTTGTGAAAAGTACCCAAAAGTAGAGTATCTTTAACTAAAAACTATATAAAAGTTGAATCTTTAATAGACGTTTAGTCAGAAACGAAATTCAAACCCTAATTCCACAAAAGCGCTTACAATCCTAAAAGGCTCTACTTGTTTAGAGACCCGGGTTTAGCGTAAAAAAAAACAATCAACTGAACTCGGTTTTTTCAGTGACTAAGGTTGATAATGGGGGCGATAATGATAATTAGTGTGTAAGAAATATATATTCTAATGCAACATTTATATAACGAGGGTTTTGATTGGTCAAAACTGACCGTCAATTCCAAAATCTACACACCTGTGACAAAGTCAGTCCCCTGTTTAGTCTGGTTTCTAATATTGGTGACAAATTCACGAGTTAAAAATAGAACATGAAATAGATTTGTTGCATTAGAATCGCAATAACAGTATTTGAATACCCAAGGGCGTCAATCTTGATTTAACGGTCAAAATATCCGTTTACAGGTTCCGCAACGCGTCGCCTATAAACTGCATTTTGACCGTCAAATCTACGATTCACGCCCCCGGGTATTCAAATAATGTACCGTTATTGCTTAAATCCACAACTGCATCGAGTGGGACACGACATTCTACATTAGTGATAATTAATTTTCAATTTCTTAAACGTGAGGCTTGTCGAATTGTTTAAAATATTTAACTATCGAAAGTGTGGAATCGTCGTTTCTCACGAGATACGGTTTAATAAATTGTGTCGTTTCTCATGAGATACGGTTGTAGATTTTATTTCACTAATGATTTCAAATAGGTTTTGGACACAAAAAATGACCCCCTTCTCTTACGATCTGAAATAAATGTGTTCTTTGAGCGTGACGTCATTAGACGCAGTCGCTTTTGTGATGGCGTCACAATGTAAAGGTCCCCGAGGGTATTCACCAGTCCAATAGCCAGACTTGTCTGGCACGAAAATTTACCTAGCGATTTAACTGTTTTATCAAAATTCTAACCCCTTAAAAATACTACGGCTTCATTCCGTGTATGGCACTCGGTGGATGTCCTTAGTACTGGATTTGGCTTCCTATTACGGTATATTTGGTAATAAAGTACTTCTTTGTTTACAATTTTTCGATTATGGCTTTCCATATCATTTGATTTTAATGCTGCTGATGAGAGGTTACTCCTTGAAACACGTGTACAGCATAACTAAATTTACTGTTCGTTTTTGCAACTTTGGTATTTTTATATTTTTAGACCATTTTTGGTTTTTAGCTCACCTGGCTATGCCAGGGTGAGCTTTTGCCATCACTTGGCGTCCGTCGTCCGTCCGTCGTAAACTGGGTCATTTTTCAAAAATCTTCTCCCCTGAAACTACTGGGCCAATTTAAACCAAACTTGGCCTGGATTATCACCAGGGTATGTAGTTTCAAAATTGTATCCGAGGAGTCTGAAAACCAAACAACATGGCTGCTGTTACTAAAAATAGAACATAGGTGGTAAATTGCTGTTTTTTTTTGGCAAATTACTCAAAAACCGTTGCAGATATCAAAATCTGAAATGGGGTATAATTGTTCAGAATGCCGAGATCTATCTGCTCTGCAATTTTGAAGAAAATTGGAAAACCCTTCTGAGAGTTATATAGCCCTTTTTCCGTAAATTTTTCAAAATTTTTGCATTTTTTATTTTTTATTTCAAAAACTGTAACAGATAGAGGTGAAGTGTAAATTAAAAAAATGTCCAGCATATCAAGATCTACATACTCTGAAATTTTGAAGAAAATCCAAAGGCCTGTGTATGATTTTTTGGCCGTTTTTCATCATTTTTTTTTTTCGTAATGCCATATGGTTATGGGTAATTTCCCTTTAAATTATGTGTTCAAATCTTCTTTGGTTAAGAGAAATTTCCTACTATCACTTCATTAAAAAAAATATTTCTTCCATAATTAAGAACAAAAACAGTGTTTTTGTGCAAATTTCTGTATTTTTTTGCAAAAATACTTTCTTAATCTTTACCTTATTTCATGTCATAATGATTTTCCTATATAAAAATATTGTGTATATTACTGGGGCTTTAGTGTCTAATCACTATGACCTCTGCTAACATGAATGTTGAAGTAGTTTATCAGCTTCATAGACTGCTGAATGTTAAAAATATTAGTAAATAAAGCCTTTACTGAGCAGTTGATGAAAGTAACCTTGAAAACCACTGAATAGATTTGAACAGAACTTGGCATTAATGATGCTTATGAGGTGCTGACTATAATATATATATGTATTGTGACTTTTATGCCTAAATGTCATTCAACATGGCCATGTGAAGGGAACTTAATTTATTACTCGACAGTATGGAAAGAGCATACAAAGAATTTTTTATCTGAAACAACTTGGCTAGTCACAATGTATCTTAGATGGTCCCCTTCAAAACAGATGTCCTTCAAGTCTGCACCTTATGCAAATTGGCTACCAATGGGAAACATAGTTTAATATAGGAGTACATTCAAAGATCTTCTTCTTTAAAACCATTTGGCCAGTTGGAAATAAACTTTGGCACAATACTTAATTTTCTTTAAAATTGTGTCCTGCAGATCCATCCCTTATCCAAGATGGCATGCAATAGGGAAAATAGTTAAATTAAAGTTGGATAATAAAACATAAATGTTTATTTACATAGTTTGAAAATGAGACCCTTTAACATATAAGTTGATTTGAAGTTATGTATTGGCCATGGTCCAGGTAAGCGATACAGGCTCTTGAGAGCCTCTTTTTTTACTGTTCTTTTTGTTAAATGGAAATATAAGCACTATTTGCTGTTAATCATGAAAATGTTCTCCTAGCAGACTATTACTGAAGCCGGAGACATAGTATTAAATTATATGTCTCTGCTGAAACCCTCTTGACCCCTTGAGAAAATAAATAATTTAGATTTGTTTTGATAAAAAATTATGAAAATACAAATAAATAATTTGATGTGACATTTGGTGTTAATTTGTTCATTTCTAATTAAAACTAAAGTTCGTTTTCCTCTATCGGATTCGACTTTACTGTCAATGGATTGTTCGTTCTTTTGATTGACGGTTCGGTTCTCACTTACCTTAAATTCAAATTATTTATTTTTAAAATGAAGGGGAATTCCCTCTGGAATTTTTATATATACGAAGCGCAAATTTGTGTCGGATCCACTAGACGCTTTAAATCAATACATACCTCATCGAGATTTAAAACATCGCAGCAACACAGAAAACAAAATGGCGCAATCTATTGACGATTAGAAATAAAACAGGTAAATATTTACGAAATGAATACATATTTATATTTCAAATGTTACAGTGAATTTCTGAAAGAGGAGCTCCCTGTGGAAATTTTATACGTTTCCTTTAAAAGGCGTAGATTTGTGCCAGATCAACTAGACGCTTTGAAACCAATATATTACCTCGTCGATATTTGAAACATCCCAGTTAAACAGAAAACAAAATGGCACAAATAATAAACAGGTAAATATTTGCAGAGTACACATGTTAATAGGGTGTTTTTATCAAATAGTGTTTGTAATAGGAACCCGAAAAACAATGCCAACAAGATTTAAAAAAAAAACAATGATCACAATCTCAATGCCCAATTTCAAAAGATGCAGGTGCTTTCTAACTAAAAAAAATACTTCAAATTACAGTTACACTTTTTAGCTCAAACAGCCTTACAGAGGCATTATTAAACCATGTATATAATGTTAGGTTGTGTTAAAGAATAAAGGAATACCATTTTCATTAATTCAATAATTTACTGTGGGCGATATGAGGTTTTTAGAACAACGGGATCACAAACAACAGCCTGATAAATCCTCTGTTTTATGTCTTGGATGTATTTTGTGCTCGCTTCTTCTTCAAAAACAGAAAAGAATGTTTCAAAAGCTTAGTATGACAACACTTATAAGGTTACAAAAGTTGTTGTCCTTAGAGTAAAAAAGGAAAACATAAGAAATACATTGTAACCCCTCTCAGAAACATCTTTAACTAACCTTTTACAGATATCTCAATTTTGAAGAGTAATAATTTGATCTTACCAATTTGGACAGGATAAACACAAGGGACAATCGTTTGTCAACCAAATTCTCCAAATGTTTCGTTAGAAGTAGTAATTCGTTTGAAATATACAATGGAGTCGAAATTTTTATAAAATTGAGCTGAAATTTTAGCTATTTATACATAGATTTCTTATTTAAATTAAACCTGATTCTATTCTAAATATTATCTATTTATGGTGATTAGAGCTAATATATTAGCCTGGATATGGTTACTGAGAGCTAATATATTAGCCTGGATATGATACCAAGAGCTAATATATTAGCCTTGATATGATATTGAGAGCTAATATATTAGCCTTTGTCTTATTATGAGAGCTAATATATTAGCTTTTATATTATATGAAGACAGACAGTTTAACTGCAGTAAAATATTAAAACCAAACTTACAACATAAATGTCCATATTAAAAGGCTAAAATATTAGCCAGGATCTTTTACATCATCGTTAAAGCTAATATATTAGCCGTCGTACATTTGCATTTTCATTTGTATTAAAATGAGAATGTCAGCACTCTTATGGAGTATATATACTTGTAATATATATCTGTTTTATTTCTTTCAGATTATTTCAGTAACATATTGGAGTGGACCAATTCATCATTTTGGGAAGTTACATTTCTCTATGCATATCAAATGGCAATGAGATTTTTAAACACAAGGAGTTGCCCTTTCATCCAAATAAATTGACTGGAAAAAAGACCCTGCATATACTTGAAAAATGACCAAAACATGTCAATTCAGATTTTCTTTGGAAAACTTGAGCTTTGAGAGAAAACGGAATTTCTCAATTCAAAACGGACCGCGTTTCAAATGATATTAAATATTATGGATGAAAATTCTGGCCTAACCATGAAAACCCAGTTGATATCCCTATCTTTTTCCAATGACATATATTTGAGGATTGAATACAATTCTTTCTCAAGTGCCCACTTAGGCGCAGATTTAGGGGTGGTATGATGACCTCTCAAGAAAAATTAATTTAAGGGTTAAGCCTGTTTTAGGCCAATATTTGCCTAACAAGTTTTGCGTAGGGCTTTTTCTTAATTGCAAACTTTCTTACTTCAAATCCTGCATCAGCCCCATTTGCAAAGGTCCTAGTTTTGAAATTGGAAGAAAGAAATTTTATTTTCATTAATATTGAAATATTGCTTTTATGGTGGAAAATCATTGTATGAAAATCTTACCATTTTTTGCCATGCAGTACATTAAAAAGTCTAAACTGCTAGAAGAAAATCTTACCAATTGTTTGACCGCGTAGAATAATATAAAAAATTAACTTTTAGTTGAAAAACTAAACTACTTTTTTCCCGCTCAGAAGTACGCTTAATAGCAAAACAAATAAATACTTAATACCAATACCGAAGTTACTGTGAATTTATTTTCTGCATATGCGCATTTCGACAACTAATGTCTTTTCAGTGCAGATAAAATCTAAACGTTTGGAAGTCCATAAACTCAACGATGTTAAAAACTGATAGAGAGCAAATAACCAATACTATCTAAATGTAAAGCCAAAATCAGCTAAGGACAGAGCTGATGGAGAAACTCCTTAGTTTCAACAAAATTTACAAAATTTAGATATTGCAAGGTTTCAAAGAGAATCGGCTTTCGGGTCAGCACCGAAGAACTGACTACTGTAATTACTATTTCATGAAAATCTTACCTTATTTTGGATCGTGCAGCACTAAATTAAAAATTAATTAAAAAAAAACAAAAATATACTGTAAGATGAGTATTTTAACAACTCTTTGGGAGTGTAGCAGTACACTAAAACAAAACAAAACATAATTACTGTTAGATAAAAAAATCTTTTTGACCTTGCAGAAGTACATCAAAAACGTGTTTCCAATCAATTTATTATTATATGACAATAAATATGTTGAAACGATACTATGAATGATGTTTTACTTGTTGGTCTAGGTGCTACTGTGTAAGAAGGGATGGGACTGTAATCGGTTATTCCGTTCATATAGGGGAGGCGAGCGGTTAGACTTGTGGTACGTATTATTTTGAAGTCGTAGTATTTACACACGGAACTACTGCAAAATGATAAACGCCGGCGAACTGTGCAATCATTCTTTAACTGCTGATGGTCAACTAACTAAGGACTCAAATATTCATATAAAAATACGTCTATAAGTGGAAAGCTTCATCGTTGAGCAACACTGGAATTTTTTATTAGAACCAAAGCGCATTCATCTTTTACCGTAAAATTAAATTTGACTGGTACTTCCATAAATAATACCAAGTTTAGTGCTGCAACATGGAAACTGCATTCGCTAGTAACATTTAGCATTTATTAATACTTAGTTTTACACGACTTAACGTATTTGAATATTTTAAAAAAAACGTTAACTTTTAATTGTAGAATGTGCACGTAATCAAGCCGAGTATATGGAATCTGGACATACCGGCAAGTTCTTCTACTGCACGAAAGACGGAAGTTACCAAAAGTACAAGTGTGAAGGATCCGTCTGTTTCTGTTCTGATACTGATGGAAATCAAGTAGGAAAACAGTCCGTACCAATCGGACAAGTTGACAAGTTGACATGTTAATGTGTATATGTAATTAAATATATCCTATGCAACTTTTTTTTTTATTTCAGCGACATTAAAGCTAAGAAAACAAAACAAATTATAAAGATCGTCCATACCAACCATCATTGAGTTCACAAACACATGCTTCAGGACAGCTCTTTCTATACTATTTAGTATTTCCAGCCTTCTTGAATGTATATTCAATTTCATATGCATGGCAATATAATAACATGTATGTAATGTTTTTCAATATCATAAAATACTTTACTTTTTATGTGAATTTCTTTAATAGCATAAATAAATAAAATAGAGAAGTATATCCCAGTCCAATACTATGTTCTATAACGTTTAGGTCCTTGTGGTATTTATTTACCTTCTGCCACCTTTTGTGAGGTGTTTTCTGTTTTGGCTTTTAGTACACATGATGAGACGCTCTGGTTCATTTTGTTTGTTTGTGTGTTTTTTGTTTTTTTTTCAAAATGCAGATACTTTGGTTCCTAAGATTATTTTCATTTTATCTGCACTGAAAAAAAAACACAAGTTGTCGAAATGCGTATATGCAGAGTCCAAATTAACAGCATCTTTGGTATTAAGTTATTTAAGGAGGTGCGCTTTTCATGTTTTGGTATTTCTCAAATCAAGTAATCGAAATATGTTCTAAAGCCGATAGAGGGCAAATATTAACAAAGTCGGTCACTACCCTGACACATGCGCAAACAGAATAACATACCAAAAAATGCATCTTGTTACAGAAACATAAAGAAAACAAGATAAAACATAAATACAAACTGTTACGGGATAGGGGTAACATTCAAGCGATAAATTACCAAATAATAATTTGAATATGATTTGTTCTTAGATTGATAATATCAGAGTTTAAGCATATTAATACCAATTCTCTGTAACCATCAACCATATTTGGGCACGCATGGTCACGGATATCCTTGAAACTTTGTTCATTTATATAAGTCTATGACTTATAAACCAAAATGACCCCTAAACTTGTCCTGCCTAGTTGGTTGCCATGGTAACGGGTACCATGGTTTGTAGGCTAAAATATGATGATTTAGAGCTGAAAAAACAGCAAAATTCAAACAGATGGGGTTCTTTAAATATAGTGCCTATGCATTTTTTTACCTACGCAACGTAAAATTAAATATTCTGCTGTCATGTTTTGGTTAAAATTTTTTGATAAATAATATATCTGATAAGTGTGCAGGGTTGAGGCACACAGGGGTCTTTGGCATTTTGAGGATAGCTCAGTTTTGGTCAATTTTAAGGACTTTTATCTTGCATATGCAACAAGGTCAATAAGTATAAGTTTTAATTAAACAATTTACGGAAAAAAAATTGATGGGGCTATGGTTGCTAAGGTGGTTACTATGGTGGCAAAAATAGGGAATTTTCACTTTTTCAAGTACTGTTTTGGCAGATTTGACATTTGTAAAATTCTTTAAATAAAGTGAAATGATAAATTTGATACCTTCATAAACTCTTAATAATTATTGCTATTCAAAACAAATACAAACAATTTGACTCTGGTTGCTAGGTTGGTTGATATTGTAGCAAAAACTGCAATGGTTTACCATTATCGTTTCTTTTTTCATAAATTTAGATTTCATAATTTCTCTTAAATCATTTAGAATTGAGGATTTCACATCGTCAGTTTCACTTGCTCATTATATATCATCATTACAATTACAAACTATACATTGGGGGTGCTATGATGGTTGCTATGGTAGCAAAAACGTGTTAAGTTTTCATTTTTTCTAAATGCTTTTTTTTTTTCAGAAAAATAATTAGAAATTCCCTTAAACAAAGTTAATGATTTTTTTTTAATTTAATAACAACCCCGAATATAACATTCTGTCGAAGAAATCAACGATTTGATTCTGGTTGCTATGGTGGTTGCCATGGTAACGAAAATGACATGTTAACCCTTAAGTTTTCATTTCAGAAATTCTTAAAGCAAGATACAATTAATACCACTTTATACGCAAATAACCAAAATGACAACAATTGTTTATTATATGATTTTGGTTTCTAGACAGGACACATCTATTTTAACCTTGGCACAAGTCTGTTACTTTACACATGTTACAAGAGGTGAAGCAGACCTATATATACAAAAAAATGGATACATACAAGGCCATAACCAAACACAAAAAATCAATTAACAAAACAGATATACTGTCAAAGATAATAAGGGTTTTTTTTCAATTTATTTTGGAAACTTACATAAGTTTTTCAGGCTATGGTTGGTTTGTTACTTTTTTAATGTTTTTGGCAGATTTATATATGTGCTTCAAATTTAAGTTAAAAGTCAAATGAATCATGTGATAGCAATATACCCTGAAAAATAATTACTGTTTTACACAGATATCAGCAGTTTCAGTTTCAATAGATTTATGTTTAAAGGTAATTTTTCATTGTTTTTCCCAATCATGAGTTGATAAGTACAAGGTTTCAGCTCTTCAATGAACAGGAATAAGCTTCAGAAATCTTACTATTTTACTTCCTGTTACCGGAAATAGACATAAATAGGAACACAAATGCCAAGATGCACAGAGACTTTTGTAATCCATTGGGCGACTCTTAGTCGCTTTTTTGAACATCTTTAGGCGACTTTAGGCCTAATAGGATGACATTATCGCCCTAATCGCCCAGTTTGGTTTGGTTGCTCAGATGGTTTTCATGGGAATAAAAACGGCAATTTTTCATTAACAGTAACTTTAGTATTTTGTTATTTGCCTTATTCTTTTATACTGCGACTTTGGAACCTAATAATGGTCTCCATTCGTGTGTCTATCTGCCTGTCCATGTGTAACACTTTCTTGTAGACACAACTTCTCAGAAACGACTACTCAGATTTTGTTCTTATTTTAAATCATATGTACTACTAGATCATATCATATCACCATTTTGATTCGTCAAATTTTGTAGGAGTTACTGGATTTTTAATATTTCAATTATTACGCAGTGACATATCTTCTTGGTGCAATTCCACAGAATCATTTTTCACCGTATGTATTAAACTGTATAGCATGGCCATTATGATTTGTCAAATTGTTTTCGTAGTTATGGAACCTTAAATATTTACCGTTGTTATAGTATATGGCAGATCTTATAAACGCAATTCCGAAGACACGCCTACCCTGATTCCTTCAAATTTTACTGGATTGTTACTCATTATGTGTACTAGACCATAGAATATCGGAATAAAGTGTTTGGAAAAAAGGTTAATCTGCTGCATATTTTTTTTCGATTCAGAAATATGTATAAACTAAATTATAACCTCTGCCCAATGCATTACCTAGATTGTGAGGGAACGCCTGTTTGATTTTTTTTTTGAATGCTGGTCTCATAAGGGTTTCAATGGATAGTTGAGGTCTCAGTTGCCATTGAAACTGAAATTTTAGAAAAAAAGTATTCTACGCTAAATATTGTTTTACAATTTCAGCAAATTTGTATTACCTAGATTATTAGGGGAACCCTTGCCAAATTTGTGTAGCTCACCTCATGAAGTGAGGAGGGCTTATGTGATACCCCTAGAGTCGGCGTTGGCCTTGGCATCAGTTTAGGAAGAATGGTCTATTCCCGATTACTGATATGTCCGATATCAACCATATTGTTATGTGTCACGCATTTTTAGATGACAGTCTTTGACCTACATTGTACGAATGAATGAATCTGTTAAAAAGAATGATTATAGTCCATTCCTGTTTACTGACATGTTTAACATGTGACAATGCTGCGAAGCGACGTGAGTTTGGCAAGCAGTGGCTGCTTCTATGTTTTGGCACTTTTTGTGATTTCCATGGTAGTTTCTTAACTTTCTGAAATCGGTAAATGCCCCTATTTGACTTCAAAAATTTATTTTTAGTAGGTTTATCGATAAACTTGACACTATGATTGTTCTTTTTACGACCCAAACAAATTTGGTCATTATATGGTATAGTGCTGTCACTCTTGATTTTCAATTTAATTAGTTTGAGGTATTGTGGTACCACCCATTCGTTTAAAAGCGTTATAATGGCCAAATTGGGTTATTTCATATATTTACCTTGTTATTTCTAAGATTCTGACAGGGTTCCTTTCATTTTGCATGTAGTTTTATGTCAACTGATTTTACGTTACACTCACACTCACAATTACAGAAAGTTGAACCATAAGGAGGAAATCTCTTTTTCTTTTATCACTGTCCAATTTCCATGCAGTTTTAAGGAAAAACGGGGCCAAATTATAAATGTACAAAATGCCTTTTTTATTCTTCATTAGATTTTAATGGGTTTTCTTACTTTTGATTCATCTTGGGATATGCGTTCTGCAATATGTCAATAGATTAGTGTAGATCTTAGTGGAATGGGAACAAAACTGCAATTTTGCAAAATTGCCATTTGTTTTTTGTATTCCATCAGATTTTAGATGAAAATTTTGACATGAAAATTTTTCCCTTGCATTTGATAGGAATTTTGGCCCATTAAAAATTATGAGGCTTCAATTATGAGGCTTCATTCAATGTATTGCGCTCGTTGTATTTAAAAAATAACCCTCAAGGTAAGACCCAGGTGAAATTGTCTACAAGTACGGTACCCCTAGAAAGCCCTGATTAAAGGCAAGTCACATAAAAAATAAACACCATAGCACTTAAAGACCTGCTTCTAGAAGCAAGATTAAAGTTGTTTTTTTTTATTTTTTAAATTGCCCTCAGTGCAATGTCAAAGTCAAAATGTATACTTATAAGGTACCCCCAACAAAGCTCTCATAGCAAGGAAGTCACATATCAAATATCAACACCCTAGCCCTTTAGATATCCATTCCAGAATTCAGGTAAACATTTTACTGACAATGTCGACGCTGACGATATGGTATGATAACAGCATTCCGGACATTTGTTTCGGTGAGCTTAAATGTGGGAAAAAGAGGACTCACCCAAGAACACAAAAAAAGCTCTTTCCTCTTCAAAACAATGTACAGGGATGTCTTAGAACACCCTCTTATAACAAGCTGCCTCAGACTTTTGCTTCATAAAGATCCCTGCAATAGTTCGAAAAGGGAAAACATGTTCTAGTCAAGTTCATGCATGACCAATTGCAGTTACACTACTCTGGTGATGTTGTTTTCAGGCTGCCAACACACCTGGATACATTACATCTACTTTATGTGTTAATGACGGCATTTTTTTTCAGGCAAGGGGGCAATGTTGTAAGCTTTTAATGCTTGTAGATCTGTGAACAGGCTGGTTTGTTTTTTCAAAATATACTTTTGTTGGATTTCAAATAATATTTCATATAGAAGAGAATAAAATTTTAAATGACACAATTTTCCTAATGCCATGAAACATGGTCCGACAAGGATCCAAAAGACATAAAAAAGTTGCAAGTAAAGGGGGTATTGTGTTAGCTTTGACGCTGCTGGGAGGTAAGATGTAAATCTATTATATGTTATAAAGGACTCGATAATTACACCTTACACCAGTGATCGTTTTGATTCCGCTATTAACAAAATGCACATTACAATTTACATTAAACGATCATTGCTGTTAATGCTCCTGAGCATCAAATGAAGGTAACTCTTGCCCCATTTACCTAAAAAAAAATCTGGTAAGGGTTTTGAAAATTGCTTGAGCAACAAATTGCTATAGTAGTATAATGTCAAAAAACATAAAAAAATAAATGATATTTTGTTCTATGTATGGCGTTTTTAATTAACCTTAATTATATTTAAGGAAATTGTATTGATTTTATATCTGTGAAAAAAAAGCATTTGGAACAACGACACATTAAACTATTTTTTACAGCCATAGCAACCATTAATTCTTGCAACCTTAATGTATCATTTTTAAATATTGTGAAGAGTTATAAGCATGATGACATTAACCGTGTCAAACCCTTAATTTAACCTTTTTGTAAGGCAATATTGAAGAGCAAAGGTACGAAAAAGAAACAGAAATGGTGGAAAAATGTACTTTATGCTACCATAGCAACCAACTTGGCAATCATAATCAAACTGTTTGTATCTATTTATGATAACGTTTGATATGTGTATAAAGGAATCAAATTAAGCATTTAACCTTATTTAAGGAATTTTATTAATGTCAAATCTGCCAAAACGGCACTTGAAAAAGTGAAAATTCCCTATTTTTGCCAACATAGAAACCACCTTAGCAACCATAGCCCCACCAATTTTTTTTCCATAAATTGAATATTCATACCTAGTACTTATAAACTGTAACCTTCTATCTTTCTAACATTGTTGCATATGTCTAGTATAATTCCCTAAAATTGGCAAAAAATGAGGTATCCTCACAATGGCCAAAGACCCCTATGTGCCTCAACCCTATAATCCTATCAGACATAAAATATTCAAAATTTTGTTTAGCCTTAGCAGAATATCTTAGTTAAGTTTGTCAACGTGAAGAATTGCATGAATAATGCACTCAGAGAACAACATCTGTTTGAATTTTGCTGTTTTTTTTCAGCTCTTAATCGTCATATTTTAGCCTAAAATCAAGGAAAGCCATTACCATGGCAACAAAACTATTGGGACAATTTTTGAGGTCCTTTTTGTTTTTAAGTCATAGACTTGTATTGGTGAACAAAGTTTCGAGGAAGTCTGTGACCACTCGTGCCCCACCCTCTATATAACATGGCAGGTATTTACAGTGAATTGATATTAATAAATTACCAAATAATAATTTGAATATGATTTGTTCTTAGATTGATTATATCAGAGTTTAAGCATATTAATAAATAGTGGAATTCATCATCTATTGCATCTTATGTATGAATGGTACATTTTCTTAGATTTGTGTCGATATTACATAAAAAGAAATTTTAAGTTACTAACTCTGGTTAACGTTAAGATGTTAAGGTGTGATTCTGACCAAACTTTTATTCAGAAAGAAAAAAAGTGACTCTTGAGGAGTTAGCGATTTAGCCTTTCCATTTGTGAACAAACTGATCTACAAGGATCAGTTTTTCGTTTGTAATGGACAATTATTTCTATTATCGCTATATAACTTAAACATCAGTTTAAATACTTTGGAGAACAGCTTTTCAGTTGACAATAATGTACTCCAAAGACAAGCATTCTAATTTCGATGTTGATATTGTGCGAATGCTATGCACAAAAAAACTTGAATAATACTTTTTCCAACATTAAATACTCTTTCAATTTTGTAATTCTTTTCAATACCAAAAACTTCACACCAATAAAATAGATTTGGAAGTAAAAAAGATATGATATGGAGTAAATGCACCTGAGACATCGTATTTACAAATACAAAAACGCTGTTATTGTTGTCCTTCGTCATGATGTCATAATGAGCCCCAAAGATTGAGATTTGCTCGTACCTAATGGTTAGTTGAAAGCGGTCCCAAGCATAGGTGTGAGTGGAAATCATTGCTAGATGTGGAAAGCTAATTTTACCCATGTATGAGAGATCGTCCACAAACATAAAATTAAAAACTAGTGAATTGAAGAACTTTATTTGAAAATCTATAGGTTAACAATGATTCTTAATTGTATAGAATACAGCATATTAGACTTCTTAAGATTGTGTTTTAAACGTTTCTATGCAGTTTCATAACTGTCTCTATAATGATTTTCATCCATATAATTTTATTCAATGCCAGCAAATTTGAAGCTTAATTTCGGGTTTGTATTTGTGTTTGAAAATAGATTACAACTTTTTGTTTAACCAGCTTCAAGTTTTTGATCTTTAAAATTATTATTGAATGCCCATTTATTACCTATTTGTACGGTAGAAGATACACTAATGTACCATCTATTGAACACTTATCGAAATGGAAAGGGAGGTTTGGCGCGCCATAAAACCTATTAAACCCATTCTTTTTTTTATAAATACCCTTCAAGGACCATTGCGGTCGACAATGTTCCGGTGTTTTCCGCCTGATTTGTCTTTTTACCTTATGGACTGTGACTCATGAAAATTTCGTTTTTTTGTTTTTTTTGTTGTTTTTTTTTTTTAATTCCACTGCCTATAGCAATAAGAAAATTTTCATAAATATACCTAGTTTTTCATTAAAAATGAATTTATCATAGTGAATAATGCTTGATTTAAAAAAAGGATCAAATGTTCAAGGTTTTTTTTCGAAGCACAGTGAATAAAAATTACGGAAAAGTCTTACTTGGAGAAAACCATGTTCCGATGAAAGAAATTGGAATCATGACCGTTTTCACAAAGACATAATTTGAATTCCTGATAATTTTTTATTCATTAAATTAAAACATTTAGAGGAACTATTACTTTTAAGTAGATTTGTCCATAAACAGCTTATTCTTGTGTGACAATTAGCAAAGAATTCCACTCAAACCGGTGCTATAGGGCCGTCTTAAACTTACGATGAGTAATGATCAAAGCTCATAGTGACTTCAAGATGAAGAACGACAATAAAAGCGTTGTTCCTTTGCTTGTTTTACCATATATTTGTGGATACTTTGTCTCATGTACATGTACATAAAGTTAGCTTAAATCAGTCATAAAAGCTCCTCTAAGTTAACTTAGAACAGGTATCAAGTCTGCTCTAGAACAGCTCTAAGTCTACTCTAGAATCCTGACCACTCTGACCAGTCATGGTGATTTCTAGAATCCTGACTGTTCTGGTCAGAGCTATGACTTCTCCTGTTCTACCTATGACCGTTCTATTTAAGTCTGTTCTGGCATACATCTGTTCTGGCCATGACTGCTCTCAGCTGACTCGTGGCCACGAGAAACAAATCGTTCCCACGATTTAACAAACTGTGGCCACGAGTAAACAAATCGTTCCCACGATTTAACAAGTCGTGGCCACGAAAAACAAACTGTGGCCACGAATTAACAAATCGTGGCCTTGAGAAACTAATCGTTCCCACGATTTGACAAATCGTGGCCACGAATTGACAAATCGCAATTGTGTGGTTCGCGGAGTTGGACGGTAATATGTTGCAGGCTATGAACATCTGATAGCACCTGAGAAAAGCCTTAAAACCTTATTTTATGGGAAAATAAATCTGATGATACTAAAAATAATTTACAAGTGAAACAACATGACATGTACACGCACCTGTTAATTTCTCATCAAATATACTCGGGGTTCAGGTTTTCATAGATGTTTTCAGACGCCGGATAAAATTAATAATTAATAATTAATTAAATGAATTAATAAACCTGTTCCAGTCTGGCAATGTCTCCACATTTTTTTCTTTCTTCGCCTACATTCCGGCATAGTTCTAAACTGCATCCATTATAATCTTGAAATTATACTTCCAGCTGATGTGCGGGGTTTCATTAGAAATGATCGGTTTGCAGGTTTGTTTTGCAAAAGTAGTTAGAGGCTTGAATAATCTGTGATTTGAGATGTCCATATCGATAGCTGTTAATTCATATTCCAGAGAATTCCAGTCAGTCACTGATAAATCTGAACATACTTTGTAGAACGAATGAAGGTTTGTTAGTGACAAGGAGTACAATTTTGTATGAATGTTATGAATACCTAGTGGCATTTTCATACTTGGAAGACCATTTATCGAAATTTCTAGTAGATGTTGGGGGTGTTAATGCCTCTGTCCATGACTACGTTGTCTTTGCTGATTCTCATTGAAGATATTCATCACATTTACAGAACTACATCCTGGGCTTGAAAGATTTCCTACACTTTTTACATTTTCATTGCAACCATAGGGTATTGCTGTTAACGGCTCATTGATCCAGTTTTCTTCTTTTTGTAGACGGTAAGGAGTACTTAGGGTAGCGTTGTTTGACTTAACATACGCGTTGTTTGACTCAAAACTGTCATTTTTAGAAACAAGTTTTAGATTAATTTAGGTATTTAGTTTTTCCACTTTCGAGCAGAATTCATTGCTGGATGTCGAACATCCATGCTGTTTGGGTCGTCAACAAACTGGCAAAGTGTTGTTACAATAGGGTCTGTAAGTCTCGTAAAATTTTGGAACTTCCGGGATCAAAATCTGTACCCGGAAGTTACATTTTAAACAAAGACATATGACGTATCAAACAAAACATTTGAACGTCATAATTCTCAGACGTCATGTTTTGGTGGGAAACGTTTTCGAATTGCCTGTTTAACGTAGATTCTCTTGGGTCACATGACGAGACTTACAGACCCTATACTGTCAACAACTGTCATCAACTACTCCACAAAAAGATTAATAGCATCTTACATGACAACAGATCAAAGGTCGGGCTATTTTTCATGAATGTAAGAAAATCCGTCTTTTCTCGAGTGGTGCGCTGCAAACGAGACAATAAGACGAAGAATTTCTTACATGAGTGAAAGATATTCCGATCTTTGATTTTGATCGAATGTAAGTAGCAATTTCTTCTGTAACATACCAAACGTCATGACATCTATTGCGAGTAACGTCGTCGCCATTTGAGTGAACTTTTCACTGTGACGTCAGATGTTTTATGACGTTTAGTCATGGTTACTATTATTGCATCACAAAAAAGACTTGGTTTACTAGTGAAATATTTACTCGTAAAATATTGGTTGGTCATTTACCCATGTGGGTCGAAGTCGTTTGCATCGATCTCACATGGGTCATCTAACACTGTAGAACATCATTTACGGAAGAATAATAAAATACCATCACAACATATAAACAACCATAGGGCACTCATCGGGCCAACTGCAAAAAAAACAAGGGGCTATAAAATAGTGAAATGTAGTCACTATAAACAGATGGAGAGAATAATATTAGGAAATTGCAAAAATGCCGAAAGTTTGAAACAACGACAGTGTATCCACATGAGAAATTTTCTCAAGAACAAGTACAACATAACTGAAATGTATATAGAGTATTTATCTCTCATACATGGGAATCTTTTTATGGATTTCCGCTGCGGGTGTACCAAGTGTTTATTAGTATATTAAAGTCTGGATAGTTATGTCAAATTCGTTTTGATAAATTATTTCGTACAGAATAATATATCTACTGGCTCCAAAAATCACTAGTAAACAATACAGTTGGGTCTCTATCTCGAAATTCTGCTTTTATATACAAACGTTTAAGTTTAAGGGCACAATTTTTTTCACAAATACAGTAATAGAGAAGCTGCTTAATTATTTTTGAACATGCTTAAATTTTGGTTACGTTATGCCGTTTACATTTTATAAACTTATTCCGATAATGAAAACAAGTTCGTTTTTCACCGAATTAAGATTCAATACTTATTTTTCAAAATGCAGATTATCATTCACGAACGCATTGCACTCCATCTTAGCTTTATTTACGCCCTGCGCAAACACCTTTTCAGCTATAATCCATTTATCATCTATAGTCAAACGAAATAGCATATACAAACCAGTAGCAGTTAAAAACAATACAATATAATTCTAAATTATAATTTTTTTTTCAGCTTATATGTAATCAGTAAATAAAAAAAAAAAGACAAAAGTAGTATATAGGAGGTTTTCACCGCGCATTTGTGGTGGTGGATCGTGGTGGATCACCGGAAGTGACGTCACCGGAAGTGACGTAGAGCGGAAGTGACGTGATAGAAGTCACGTGACCGGAAGCGGAAGTCACGTGACCGGATGTATAACATGTTTTTACTGCGCATGCGCAACCGGAAGTGGGCGTGTATCTACTGTAAGTAGCCATATTGACCGGAAATGACGTGTTGAAAGAGTGCAAGACCCCGCAGGGGTGTGGTGTCACCTTATTATATGACGCATGCGCGACCGGAAGTGGGCGTAGCCCCACATTGTGAACCGGAAGTGGTTCTGTATCTACTGTAAGTAGCCATTTTAACCGGAAGTTGGGAATTTTCCCTAGTCGGAACGACTCGATCATGGTCTTTCGGATGTTTTTATATGTTGTAACAATGTCCTTTATATTTTCTTCCCTTTTCTGTCATTTCCTTCCTTGTCTCACCCTTTTAAATGTTGGTATACCTTTTCAATAATGTACTTGGTATATTATTCCTTTTTCATCCAATGTTTAGATTAATGTCCTTTTTTAAATGTTTTAATAGTATTTTGCTCTTGTTTCAATGTTGTTGTTTGTATTTCTTTCTTTTTCATCGAATTTCTAGACTAATACCCCTTTTTAAATGTTTTAATAGCATTTTGCCCCTTTTCAGTATTGTTCTTTGTATTTTCTACTTTTTTCATCCAATTTTCTCCATAATCCCA
>MJUU01072658.1:7171-35548 GCA_002080025.1 Modiolus philippinarum
TCAAAATGTCTACAAATATAGTACCATCGGAAAGCTCTCGTCATAAGGAAGTTACATACCAAATATGAACACCCTACCACTAAACAATTTCATTCAAGAAGCAACGTTACGAGTTTTTAAAGAATAGCTCTCTGGGCAAGGTCAAGGTCAGAATGTCTACATATATGGTACTGTCATAAAGCTCTCATCACAAGAAAGTCACACACTAGATATGAACACCCTATCACTAAACAACTTAATTCTAGGAGCAAGGTTAAAGTTTTTAAAAAATTGCCCTCAAGGCATGGTCAAAGTCAAAATGTCTACAAATATGGTACCATTAGAAAGCTCCCGTCACAAGGAAGCTACATACCAAATATGAACACCCTTCCACTAAACAACTTAATTCTAGAAGCAAGGTCAAAGCTTTTAAACAATTGCCCTCAGGGCAAGGTCAAGGTCAAAATGTCAAAAAATATGGTACCACTAGAAAGCTCTCATTATAAGGAAGTAACATACCAAATATGAACACCCTACCACTAAAACCCTACCGTCTACAGACAAGGTTAAAGTTTTTCAAGAAAATGCCCTAAGGACAAGGTCAAGGTCAAAATGTCTACAAGTATGGTACCAGAAGAAAGCTCTCATCACAAGGAAGTCACATACCAAATATCAACATCCTATCTCTTCAGGTCTCAATTCCACAAGCCAGGTTAAAGTTTTGCTGACGCCGACGCCGACGCCGGGGGTATGACAATAGCTCTCCGGACATTATTAAGCTTAACACTTTCAGGAAATTTATCGAAATTGGGACTGCTATCTAAATTACTGCAACAAGATCTTACCACCATGGTCAGTAGGACAAAAACTTTGCAAATGATTTTCAACCCGCTTAAATGTTATGTCCTAAGAATAACAACAGGAAAAAACCCCAAAATATACAACTACCACATGGAAGAACATATATTAGAATCAGTGGACCATAACCCCTACCTGGGAGTCGAATTATCAAGCAAACTAGCCTGGGATGAGCACATCGGAAATATAGTATCTAAAGCCAATAGGACATTAAGATTCATACGTCGGAACCTTGGTAAATACCCACTTTCCATCAAAAGGCAAGCATATCTAATTCTAGTAAGACCAACACTAGAATACGCAAGCACGGTAAGGGACCCACATCTCCAAAAGCACATACATCAGCTAAAAATGGTCCAAAGAAGGGCAGCCAGATTCATCGGCACTGATTACTCAAAAGAACCAGGAACAGTCACTAATTTACTGGAGAGACTTAATTTACCATCATTACAAGTCAGACGAAGAACATCACGTCTACTCTTCCTTCACAAAGTTATACACCATGAAGTTGCAGTCCCAGTACCAGAATATCTAATGAAACCACAAAGAGTCACACGTAGCCAGCACCAACATTGCTTTGTAAGACTAGGATCAAACAGCGAAAAAAGAAAGAACAGCTTCTTTGTAAGAACCATCACCGAATGGAATGAATTGCCATCAAACCTACTGGATATCTCAGACTATGAGACCTTTAAGACCAGTCTCATAGATCTGAATCGTGGACCCTCTGGAGCCTATACCCGCTCCATAGTAGTCCAGAACAGTAAAGCATATCCATAGGCACACCACTTGTTTTTATCCACACTCACTTTACATTTGTAAATATGTACAGGAGCACATTTTGGATGACACCACAGTTTAAGTCCATTCGTGTGATTANGTTTTTGTTGGCAAAAATATTGATCATCTCCTAAATGCTTTATACCATAACTAAATTTAAACAATTTTTCATATTGGCAGTATTTGGCATTGCACAATATCATGTTCTTCTTTCATAATTGATGATGTTGTTATACCAAATCTATTTAGAAGTATTTCAATTGAAATTTCATATGTAAGAAGGCTTGATGTCATAGTCAACGGAAATTATGTCCTTAGCTAGCTGTCAGTAACTGCGAGCATTTTTCCGGACAGTACCTGTATGTATTGTCTTCATGTTTTATGTACTTCATTGTAAGGGTACTCGTCTTGATAAGTTGGACTTTTTTCTAGTTTGATTTTTACTGTGAGTCTTTTTGTGTATTTATTTTTAGCCATTCACCACACATAGGGGGAGGGTTTGGATCCAAGAAAACGAGTTTAACCCCACCGCAATTTTTTCGCCTGTCCCAAGTCAGGAATATGTTGGTCATTGGCTTCTCCTTGTCTTCTTATAAAATTTTAGTTTCTTGATATTTGGGTTATTGGATGTGGTTTGTTTCCATTGATTTATTCACTTTTTTACCTTTTCGGGGCCATTTAGGGCATACTGTATGGTGTGAGGTTCCTCACTGTGTTGAAGACCATATGGTGACCCCTAGATGTTTTGTTTTTTGTCGTTTAAAACTGGATATGGGATGTTGTCTCCTTGACATTTACCCCATTTCCTTTCTTTTTCATATATACTGAAAATTTTATTGGAATCTTATGGACAGTTTTGAATAAGTCTCAGATTAACAATCCGAATTAACAAACGAGCTGTTTTGGCTCAGTGAACCTCTGAAATTTGTAAAATCAAAATTTCAAGTCTCAGTTGAACAACATATCCTGAAAGTTTGGTTGGTATCTGACTTATGGTTGTAATGAAAGTGTGGATTAACAAACCAGATTAACAATTTATCTACCTTTATTATCTGTAAACTAAAACTCTAATGCACCATTCATATAACGGAGATTTTGATTGGTCAATTCCACCATGTACACTCCTGGATCAAAGTAGGTTCTCTTGTTAAGGCTGTTTCCTTGTATGGTTTCAAATACACAAGTCAAAAATAGAACACGAAATCGTTTAATTACATTAGATTCACAATATCAGTACATTATTTAAATTAAGGAGTATCTCCCTCATGCAAAGCTCTATCCTCAGCTGATTTTGACTGTACATTTATAGATTTTATCTGCACTGAAGAGACATACGTTGTCGAAATGCGCATATGTAAAATCTAAATTCACAGTAACTTCGATATTTAGTTATATGAATACCCGAGGGCGTCGATCTTGATCATTTGACGGTCAAAATATCCGTTTACAGACTTCGCTTCGCGTCGCATGTTAACTGCATTTAACCGTCAAATCTGCGATTGAAGCCCTCTGGTATTCAATTAATGTACCGTTATTGCTTAATTCTAAGTATCAGTTGCAAAACTACTCCAGATGAACAACATTTTCTTCAAGTTTGGTTGGAATCTTACTCATCAATTCAAGATGGGCACTACAACCAGATGGTCAGAACATTTGAAATTACAAAAAATAAAAAAAAAAACCAACTTTTTAGAGTATGATGGTGTATTTATATGAGACATTCTATGAAGAACAAGTATACTATAACTGAGAAATAGAGAGAATACATCTCTTGCACGGGGAATCCCTTTTACGGGATCCGCACTGCAGGAGAGATAATCATTGCTATATGTCAAATAATACTAAATCTATGTCTTTATTTACCCCATGGATGAGAGATAAAAACTTCACTGATAAATTGTGTTAACAGTCGCTGTCTCCCGTTGTCAGACAAAAAACTAAACCGTCCTTACGCCTAGAAGACAATAACAACAATCAAACCACCACATCGAGTCAATCACAAGAAGACTTGACATAATAAAATCATGAGATGTGGGCACTATGAACAGATGGTCAGAACATTTTGAAATTACAAAAAAATGCCAACATTTTAAAGTATGATAGAAAAAAGAACATACAACACATACAACTCTCACAAGAGGAATCGTTTTAACGGATAATGCAGATGAGACAAACACCAGTCTTAAGATAAACAATAAAATGAATTCCATGTCTCTGCTTGTGGACTGTTTCCACAAGCCCATTCTATTTTTACCTTAAAATATCTTAATTATTGCATCTCCCTCATGCAAAGCTAATTATGGCTTTCCATTTAGATCATATTGGATATTTGTTCTCTATCAGTTTTTAAACATCTTTGAGTTTATGGTCCTCCAAATGTTTTGATATGTTTTGAAATGGCCATGTGCAGAAACTAAATTTACAGTAAGTTCGGTATACTTAATGTCGAACAAAGCTACATCCATGTCTTTATTTACCACATGTATGCTGGATCGTCCACAAACACAAAACTAAGGGGTAGAATATTCTTACAATCGCTGTCATCTGTTGCCCGGAGGGAAGATAAAAACAATATATGAAAATAACAAGGCACTCATTATAAATCAGATATGTGGAACCTTTTAAAAAGAGTATTTTTGCTACTTGCAGAATCAAATGTTAACAAACAAGAGTGATGTCGATTTATCCGTAAAACTGAGAAGTATTTAAAGATTGCATTTACGATCGGCATTTCATCATGAAGTCCCAAAGATCCAGTTTGTGAGTAATTTGGTCGCATTTGCATCACAAATTAGCCTACGAACGCATTGCTTCAAATTTTGATAAAGTTGAATTTAAGTAATGAAATTTTATAAGTATTAGTTTAAGTTCTTTGAACACTTTACGAAAATGTGCAGCACTGTACTATTAGTGCCAATAAATGTTAACTTTCATTAAACTGAATACATCGCATTTTACATCTTTTATGAGTAGAAAATTTACTATCTTGCATACCAATGTATCTACAATCAATTAAACCTGCAGTTCTTACAGATGATCATGTAATGATGGATTTATAGCATTTTAATGGTACAGCAAGTGGGGTAAGCACAAAATCCACGTCCAATTTATCTGGTATTCATGACCTACATAAAGATTTATTTTATTAATGTTAATAGTTTTTACTTACTAATATTCGTAAACCACAAAACCGCATGGAATTTGAAAATTTTCATTGATTGAAAATAAAGACAAGATGCTGAACTATAAAACATCCATCGCACTCATCCACTGTCAATGAATTATAATTCATCAAAGACTTAGTACTATTAAAAGCATGCTGTTGTCTTATTTGAAATCGGTTCTCCGTTATATGTCCAAAAAGTAGATCGTAATGCGAGGCAATAGAGAATTCCCCTACCGGTGGAACAAGGCTTTTTTACACCACAAAAATAGAAAAAGAAAACTTTTTCAAAGTCCAAGGTTCACAGCCCCGTCAGAAATCAGTGGCCCGGAACCAAACTCGAACTTGGTCTTAAACTCTTAGTGATAGACTTGTATATAATATACTGGATCAATACCTTTGGAAGAAAGTGTGGTATACAGATATTTTACCAAATTTTCCTAGTGCATGGCCCATAACTTTGTCCAAAATCAGTGGACCGAAACGTAACTCGGAGATGATCGAAGTAGACTCATATTCCACTACTATAATATTAATATTTTTAATGATTAAGAAAAAAGGCGAATAACTGATAATTTACTAAATTTTCTTAGTCAAAAGCCCATAACTCAGTCCCTTAGTTTGTTACTTATTATGTCTCGTGTCCTGTGGTTGTTAAAGTGTTGTGGTTGTCTTCTGTTAGTCTCTTTGTCAGGCACAAATGACAACGATTGTAAGAACACTTTGCCTGCATCCATGGATAACTAGAGGTTCTCAAGAGCCTGTATAGCTCACCTGGCCTATGGCTGACAAAGACAGTGCAAGTAACCTCATTGTTAAAGGGTGCCATTTTCTAGGATGTTAGCAAATCTCAATGTAATATATGGCCCAGTGTTTCAGAATACATTTAACATAGAGTGCTATGCTTTACTTTTCCCGCTGTTGGCCATCTGAAATGACGTAACAACATTAAAATGACAAACTTTGAATGGGACCGGCAAAGTACAAGTGTGACTTTATTTGGTTTAAATAGAAAAAGCAGTTTCAGAGAATATTATTGAATGCATTTTCGACAGGGTCCTATGTTAAACTATGTTCCCTGCTGGCAGCAATCTTGGATCTGATGTGAACTTCTTGCGAACATTTTCCAAATTTGGCCAACAAAAGACAATGTTGACCATGTTTGGTTCTAATAGAAAATGTTATTTCAACGGATAAGATTCCTGAAGTGTTCAATGTTAAAATAAGTTCTTATTGGTGGCCATCTTGGATACGAAAAACTGCCAGGTAGGTAACTTTTGGTATACTGAACATTCTTGCAATTTGAACTTTACCTATATACCAAATCATTTTGAAATACAAGACAAATTGTAAAAAATCACCAAAAAAAATCGAACAATAAAGGGCAATAACTCCTAAAAGTATTCAGATCAGATTTTCTTCAAAATCGCCGGGTTGGTAGAACTTGATACGTAAACATTTTTTAATAAAGTTTACCTTTATTTCTAATTGGTTTTAAAATATGGAACAAAATGTATCATATGACCAAATATTCGACCAAAAAATGACAATAACTCCTTTATGCGTATTCAGATTTTCTTCAAAATTGACAGGTAGTTGGATCTTGATATACTTAACAGTTTTGTAATAAAATTTTACTTTTATCTCTAATTGTTTTAGAATATAAGACACAATGTATAAAATCACATAAAATTCGACCAATCAAGGGCAATAACTCATATATGAGTATTCAGATGTTTCATCAAAATTGCCAGGATGGAAGTTCTTGATATGCTGAACATTTTTGCAGATCAAAGGTAACCTTTATCTCTAATTGTTTTTAAAATATCAGACACAATGTATAAAATCAATTAAAATTTGACCAAAAAGAGCAATAACTCCTATATGGGTATTCATATTCTCCTCAAAACTGACATGTTGGTATATCTTGATATGTTGATAATTTTTGCAAATTAAAATTGACTTGTTATAGTTTCTTCATAAAAATATCTAAATTCTAAAAATTCTACGAAAAAGGGCCAAATGGATCAACAGATTTTCTTCAAAATTGCACAGCAGGTAGATCTTTTCATGCTGAAAACGTTTACTTGTCATTTTTTTTATATCTGTAACAGGTTTTGAGATATTTGCCAAAAACAGAAATTACCCATATGTGCTATTTTAGTAACGGTAGCCATGTTGTTTGGTCCTCGGACTCTTCGGATAAAATTTTGAAAAACGATAACCTGGTAATGATTCAGACCAAGTTTGGTTAAAATTGTCTCCGCAGTTTCAGAGAAGACTTTTGAAAAAAAAATACAACAGACGGACGGACGACGGACACCAAGTCATGGGTCAGGTAAGCTAACAAGGCATGGATCGAGCAATAAATTCCGCTCAAACCGGTGCTAGGGGGCGTCTTGAATTTGATATGAGGTATGAGCAAAGCTCATTGTTGAAGGCATCGAGCTGACTTCAAGATGAAGAACAGCAATGAATGCGTCGATGCATTGCTTTGTCTCGCCATGAATTTGTACAGACTTTGTCCCTTATGCATTTACTTCATATCTCTTCATTTCTTGTTTTATAAAAAAAAAATTCGGAAAACTTATGCCGGACCGACAGACGGACCTAATGCAAACCTGAAGCTACCTTCGACTATAGCCCTCAGAGGCCCTATAAACCGAGCAGGCCAAAGTAGAAAAATACTAGAGGCTCAGAGACTGAGCCTGTATCGCTCACCTGACAAAATGCTTCTATGCCATGCATGACCAAAAATATGATTATTAACAATGGGGTCCAATATTTTAATTAGCTATGTTCTCTTTTCCCACCTGTGTTTTTTGTCTGATCCTATTGAAATGAGTAATTTTTACATTTAGTTAAATTTGCTTGAATAGTTTCAGAGAAGATGATGAAAAGGATGGCTTTTTCATACCGGGCTCCGATGTTAAACTATGTTCTGCAGTGGAGGCTTTAGTACATCATTCCTTTAAAGTTTGGTTGAATTTGCTTTAGTGCTTTCAGAGAAGAAGATAAAAATGTAATTTTCCCATAGAGTCCAATCTTAAACTATGCTTTGTGCTGGCGGCCATGTTTTCTATCAGATTTTAACAAAATGTGCAATCTTTGTTAAGGACATTCAATACATCATTCCTATTAAGTTTGGTTGAATTTGCTTCAGTGGTTTCAGAGGAGAAGATCAAAATGTGATTTTTCCCATAGGGTCCAATGTTAAACCTAAGTTCCACGCAGACAGTAATGTCTTTTATCGGATCCGAATGAAATGATCAATGTCTGTAAAAGACCTTTAGTACACCATTCCTGTAAAATAGGGTTGAATTTGCTTCAGTGGTTTCAGAGCAAAAGATGAAAATGTGATTTTCCCATAGGGTGTAATGTTAAACTATGTTACGCGCTGAGGGCCATGTTTTTTTATCGGATCGGAACCCAATGAGCAATCTTTGTCAAGGACCTTTAGTACATCATTCCTGTAAAGTTTGGTTGAATTTGCTTCGTTGGTTTCAGAGCAAAAGATGAAAATGTGATTTTTCCCATAGGGTCCAATGTTAAACTATGTTCCGTACTGGCGGCTATGTTTTTTGTCGGATCGGAAAGAAATGAGCAATATTTGTTCAGGACATTTAGTAAACTATTCCTGTAAAGTTTGGTTGAATTTGCTTCAGTGGTTTCAGAGGAGAAGATGAAAATGTGATTTTCCCATAGGGTCCGATGTTAAACCTAAGTTCCATGCTGGCGGCCATGTTTTTTATCCGATCGAAACACAATGAGCTATCTTTGTAAAAGACCTTTAGTACACCATTCCTGTAAAGTTTGGTTGAATTTACTTCAGTGGTTTCAGAGGAGAAGATGACAATGTGATTTTCCTATAGGGTCCAATGTTAAACTATGTTCCGCGCTGGCGGCCATTTTTTTTTATGAGATAGGAACCCAATGAACAACCTTTGTCCAGGACCTTTAGTACATAATTCCTGTAAAGTTTGGTTGAATTTGCCTCAGTGGTTTCAGAGGAGAAGATGAAAATGTGATTTTCCCATAGGGTCCAATGTTAAACCTAAGTTCTGCGTTGGAAGCCATGTTTTTTATCCGATCGGAACACAATGAGCTATCTTTGTAAAAAACCTTCAGTACATCATTCCTGTAAAGTTTAGTTGAATTTACTTCAGTGGTTTCAGAGGAGAAGATGACAAAATGATTTTCCCATAGGGTCCAATGTTAAACTATGTTCCGCACTGGCGGCCATTTTTTTATCAGATAGGAACCCAAAATACAACCTTTGTCAGGGACCTTCAGTTCATCATTCCTGTAAAGTTTGGTTGAATTTGCTTCATTGGTTTCAGAGCAAAAGATGAAAATGTGATTTTCCCATAGGGTCCAATGTTAATTCTAAGTTCCAAGATTGCAGCCATGTTTTTTATCGGATCGGAACGAAATGAGCAATCTTTGTAAAGGACCTATAGTAAATCATTCCTATAAAGATTGGTTGAGGTTGCTCCATTGGTTTCAGAGCAAAAGATGAAAATGTGATTTTTCCCATATGGTCCAATGTTAAACTATGTTCCGCGCTGGCGGCCATGTTTTTTATCGGATCGGAACCAAATGAACATTCTTTGTAAAGGACCTTTAGTACATAATTCCTGTAACGTTTGGATGAATTTGCCTCATTGGTTTCCGTGGAGAAGATGAAAATGTGATTTTCCCAAAGGGACCAATGTTAAACTATGTTCCGCGCTGGCGGCCATGTTTTTTATCGGATCGGAACACAATGAGCAATATTTGTTCAGGATATTTAGTAAACCATTCCTGTAAAGTTTGGTTGAATTTGCTTCAGTGGTTTCAGAGGAGAAGATGAAAATGTTATTTTTCAATAGGGTCCAATGTTAAACCTAAGTTCCGCGCTGGCGGCCATTTTTTTTATCGGATCGGAACACAATGAGCAATATTTGTTAAGCATTCCTGTAAAGTTTGGTTGAATTTACTTCAGTGGTTTCAGAGGAGAAGATGACAATGTGATTTTCCCATAGGGTCCAATGTTAAACTATGTTCCGCGCTGGCGGCCATTTTTTTTATGAGATAGGAACCCAATGAATAACCTTTGTCCAGGACCTTTAGTACATCATTCCTATTAAGTTTGGTTGAATTTGCTTCATTTGCAAAAGATGAAATTGTGATTTTTCCCATAGGGTCCAATGTTAATTCTAAGTTCCGCGATGGCGGCCATGTTTTATATCGGATCGGAACGAAATGAGCAATCTTTGTAAAGGACCTGTAGTAAAGCATTCCTGTAAAGTTTGGTTGAATTTGCTTCAGTGGGATTAGAGGAGAAGATGAAAATGTGAAAAGTTACTAGACGACGGACGGACGGACGGACGACGGACGCCAAGTGATGGCAATAGCTCAACACTGACCCTTCGGGTTAGGTGAGCTAATGTAAAAAAAGAGTTGTCAGAAGACAACATAGCTCGCCGGGAATTAGAGTGACCAATGTACCATTATATATTATAAAGCTACATGCCAAACAGGAACTTCCTACCACTAAAAGAAGCAGGATTCAAGGGTTTTTTTTGTTTTTTTTTCAAATTTGCACTTAAGGCAATGTCAAGGTTAAAATGTCTACAACAATAGTACTGCCAGAAAGTTCTCATCATATACATGTAGCCTAACTTCTAGAAGCAAAGTTACAGTTTTTTTAAAAGATTGCCGCTGGTCAAAATGACACCAGAAAAAAAACTCTCAAAACATAGTCGCATAACAAATATGAACACTGTACCACTAAATGTCTACATTCAAAAAGCAAGGTAAAAGTTTTTAAAAAAATGCCCGCAGGGCAAAGTCAAGGCCAGAATGTCTACAAGTATGTTACATCAAGAAAGTTCTTATCAAAGAAAGTCACATTAAAAAATATCAACATCCTAGCCCTTAAGGTATTTATTCTACTAGCAAGGTTAAACTTTGTGCCGACGCGGTGTGTATGACAATAGCTCTCCGGACATTTTGTCATGTGCTATTTGTTCCTTCATAATATTTGTTCCAAAAGGAAAAAGTATTATGAAATATAATAACATTTGTTTCTTACGGAATAAACGTGATATAATAATTGTTCCAAAGGGATTAAATATTATGCCAATGCTTATAATATTTGTTCCAAAGGAACTTTTGTTATAAGGAACAAATATACGTTGACACATTCGTCTCGGCGAGCCAAAAAGTATGAATGAATTCATACCTCCAGTGTAGCAATACTAAATAAAGCGAACCCGAAGTTGTTATAAATTCAATGTACAAGTAAACAAATCCAATTGCAGGATTAACCTGTTTTTGTTTACTATTCACCAGGAAAAAACATAATTCCTGAAGGGCAAAAGGACTTTCAGAAATACCAACAAGAAGTGAATATTTTTCACAACTATCAATCCCTTTACAATCACGCTGGTCCATGATTACGCACTGACAACGGTGCCAACGCACTGACAACGGTATTTGCATCGCACAGACAACGGGAAAATATGGCGGTGAGAAGCCACAAATTTTTATTTTATGAATTTTAGTCAGTAAAGTATTTATTTCTATTGTTAGCAATACCCACACGGAATGTAAAAATTATTCAGAAATCATTGTATGGTGTTTTTAAAGTATTTCGAAATAGTTATATTATGATAAAACTGAAAACCGTTGGGACGCTCATGCAGAATTGTGTGTTATTTTGGAAATTTTTTGAAATTCCTGTTAAAATACATAAATGTATGAATGGAACCTAAAGCACACAGAAACACATTACCTTTCAGTTTCTTTTCAAAGTATTTCTACACTTGTTGAACATTTGAAAATTAGCACTTTAAAGGTATTTTTCAAGTCAACGCACAGTACAACGATTTCATTACAACGTAAAAACAACGATGAAGTACATAGCATATGATATATCCAATAACAGATATCTTAAATTTTAAGCTAACTTCAGATACAAATGTGGTCAACTACCTTTTAGTTTATTGTTTATTGTTATTTTTTATTTAAAACCTTTGAGGACAAATATTTCTTCCATAGATTGATGTTTATTTCTTGGGACGGTAAAGTTTAAGCTAACTATCAACTATCCAGCGCCCAGTTGTTTAACATGTATGTACATTTTAAATGTGTGGGAGAACCATGGGTCAGCAAATGCCGAACTATCACGACCAACAGATCTAGAAATGACGCAATGCTTTCCGATAACACCTACACACGGGTATAATCCGTAGTGCCAAAGTTTGATATATTCTACATTTAGTGTGATAATGGGTTACATGCATGACATGGGACAAACTGTTTATTTTAGGCATTAAGCGGGAAGCATAAATGTGGCAAATAAGCTGTATGGTTTTTGAGGTCAATTTGAATAGTTTTGATTCAAAATCTAGTTGTGATATTATGGAGTATGTTACGGTACGCTTCAAATATATCAAATGTTTATCGCTGTTGGGAGGTAACGTTCAGCATTTCTTTGCTAGATGGACAAGGAATCTCGTCCTGTCCTACCTTACTGGTAATCGGGAAATTCATTTTGACTTCAAACACACGAGAGCTCGAAACTCGCGTGTAATTTACTGTGAGTTTCTGGTTTTAAATATCTCTGATAGTTTTCACTGATTTTTTTCAATTCAAAAACAATGAATTTAGAGAACTTGAAGAAATCTATGCGTGACACGTAACCTGTCCGAAAAACAGTGAAGAAATACGTCAATCTTTCCGTGAATCTTGAAAATACGTTCAAAGGTGGTACCTAATACAGACTCCTAATTTTGAATAATAGCTGTAATTAGACATAGAGTTTTCTGCATTTTTTTTCGACCTGTCGAAGTCGTCAAAAAGTACAAGTTGTTTTTAATAAATCAAAAATCGGAAGCAGGCGAGTAGTTTCAGCTCATTGATGCAGCTTACAGGCTAATTATGTCAATAAGTAATACGACAGACTGTTGTCTTAGCGTTGTACCTGAATCGTTGTCTTATGCGTTGTATTATTTTCAATGCTAATACCCCATTTTACGAAGATCTGGGACATCTAAATCTTGCGAAAACATAGAAAAGGACATAACATTTCGTTATGCTGCATTATTCATTCATAAAAACATATATTTTTGAGAGAAAATTAAGAAATGCCACAAATGATACACATTTTTTGTTCGATCGTTCAAATTGTGCACAGTTTTATTCGTAAACACCAGTTTTCTGCACTTTACTAACGTAACAGCCTGATTCCGCAATAATTTTCACATTCCGTGTGGGTATTTTCAAAATTGTAATGGATTACAATAAAATCTTTAAACACCAAATATAAAACCTACTGTCAGATCTTCGCGTGTAATACCATATTTTTCCGTTGTCCGTGCGTTGCAAAGACCGTTGTCAGCGCGTTGGCACCGTTGTCAGTACGTTATCATAGACCAGCGTGACAATGTCCGCTTTGAATCTACATACAAACCTTGGATGCACTTTTCATAAGTACATCAAAGGTTTTACATGCAGTGTCGAGGAAGCAATATAAATAAAGTACAAAGAACACGTACAATAAATTATGCGATCGTTTTCTTTATCTAGTAGTTATTAACATGATATTGTTGTAGGGTTCCTTACTTTGCAAATGAAAGGGAAAACGCTATTCATGACATATAAACAAGTTCTAACAAAAATCAACCCAAATTTAAAAAAAAAAATGGTAAAGCTCGATTTTCAAAGTGATCACTTTAAGGCTTTAACGCCTGATTGCACAGGCTGCTCTACCCTATGCAGTTATATCCCGATTGGACAAATCACTGATTACTGATTACTCAGATATGGTAATATAACCGAAGATATTTCTTCAAAAGGTCCCAGATGTTTTTAGTTCAAGCACAGAAACTGCAATATGACGTCCAGATTTTGTTGGCTGCAACCAAGCCAGATTGGTGGAGATATTGTCAGACTGCATCGAGCTGTATAAATGAAAAAACAACTTTTGTAAAGTGAACCACCAAACATTGATTCTGAATGCATGTTCGAATACGGTTTTAGATTAACCCATGTTTCACGCTGGAAGCAATACTTGATAAGATGCGAACCTGAAATACAAATTTTAGAGCAAACCATATAATGAATTATGTGGCAATTTTTTGTCAAAAATGGCCAAGTAATTGCATGCAGAAAAGAAGACATTTGAATGCAAAACTAAACGCCGGACAGACGAGCACAAAATGATGGCAAAAGCTCACCATTGCTTTAGCCATATGAGCTAAATATCAGGATTGGTATTGAATGCAAAACTAAACGCCTGACAGATGAGCACAAAATGCTGGTTAAAGTTCACCACTGCTTTAGCCATATGAGCTAAATATCAGGATTGGTAATATAGAGTTGAAATGATGTTTTAAGACTTCCTTTTCTGTCTTTAATTTAGATTTGACGATACAGATAAAATTAATTATCTAATTTCTACCTTGAAGTAAAGGAATGACCGTTTTATGTTTATATATAAATGTCTTTCATTATATTGAAAACATCAAATAGGGAAGAAAGTAAAGCTATTTGTTGTAATATTTTATTTCTTTTGGGATGAAATATTCACCCACGCTTCTTACATTAAACGATAACAATCAAGAAATATTCATCAAATAACATTGTAGATAGTTTCAAAGTTACTATATATCTCACATAAACGACATATTAGTTTTACAATATGGCAAAAACAAAATGCATGAAAATTTCTAATTACGATGAAAAAACAGTAGGTGTACATGTACATGATTATCATCATCTCAAAAATAGTATCTTTTTTGTGAACCAAATCTCGCCATGTGACATCGAGAATTCACGAGAACAAAGCCAATCGAAAACATTTTCTGCCAAAATATGATGGATAATGTCCTTTAAAATTGTATTTCTTAATAGGTAAAAATATAGCATTAGAACTATGTTTTCGTCCTTTGGCACCTAGTTGCTACTACGACCAAATCAGTGGTTACATGTACCTAAAATATGTTCTGTGACCTCTTTCTCTGCAATTTTCTCAGATATTTTTTTTCTTTTGCGGGGGTTGGTTCATAGATTTTTACCCCGTATTTCACAAAAGATTTCATTTATTCATAGTTGGTTGACAAAATGTTCATTTTTCACTGGAAGGAACTTGTGCGGAATTTCATATAAACAGAACGATAAACAGAAATCAGTTATATTTCGAAACTTGTTTGCATCAGACAGCATGAGAGCCTCGCAGTGGATTTTTTTAAGACTTTTGATGCAGATAACAATTTTCGAAAGATGTAGATTATCTGGATTATAAACTATCATTAATGCTTAAACTAACAGATACATTTCACAGCACCAATAAGTCAATCGGTGTAACAGATTTACGTAAAAGCTAATTTATAAACAGTTCTAATGCTTTTATCCTTTCGTAAAATATTTTAAATATTTTTCAGCATTTTATGCATAAATTAATACACAACAAAACAATATTTAACACTATTAACATTTAATTGAACTATCAAACAAAAACTATATCACAGATGCACTTTATCGATCAAAGACGAACGCAACACATTCATAATACCAGTATTGATCAATGGCGAACGCAACACTTTCATAACACAAATATCGACCAATAACATATCGATATAAGAAGAACTCAGCAAATTTATAAAACTTGAAGATTTAAAAAGTAATTCTCCTGACATTGTTAATGACGGAATGAATAAAACACAATATGAATAAGGGTTAAAACAAAATTATTGAACAGATTTATTAGGAGCCAAAATACAAAGGGCAAAAGACTGACGAGGTATAAAACGACCGGAAAAATTGTTAACTGGTCCTGATTTTATAAAGCATTTCAAAGGAAATGGTGGGTAAAATCAGTTTTCTGTCGCACCAAATCTCCCCTCCCCGGTAGTGTCTGGTAGAAACTCTACAATAATTGCTATTGAAGTGTGTGTCTGGTAGCAACTCAACAGCAATTTCTATTGATGGGTCATTAACAATATAAAAATGTTCATGCAGGTACTAAGTAAACAAATCTTGAACCAGGGATTGGACCAAAACATATCCTTTTTACGAAGGAATTCTATCGAAAAACTTTTTTATGATCGTATAAGACGGAATTCATTGAAGCTCTTTATTTGATACGCGGTCAAGGAGATAACTGTGCCGACTGAGAAAGTCCGAATGACTTGGACTGCCTCTTGCGTAGCGAATCAACTGTACAACATACATTCCCAAAGCTGGAAAAGTAGGAATATCACCCGCAATTTTGAGGATAAAAAAAATTAAGTCGTCCCTTCTATGGTAAATATTAGTACTATAATTTAATTTTGAACAGCTAAAATTAAATTTATTTATTTAATGAACGGAATTGCTTGTCATATTTATATGCGATCTTTCCTCGATATCATAAGCGATGTGGGTATATAAAGAAGTAATTGCCTCGTGCTCATTCTTTCGTTTTACACACCTGGACAGTCAACAATAAACCCCGCCCTCCCTACGACCCTAGAAATAACATATCTGCTGTTTTGTTTTATATATTTTCAGATAGCAGTTATCGTCATGACATCAATGTTGGCGGTTTGTATCGTTCAAGAATCGTTCAATTGGCCATCCATTGCAGGGAGCGCATAGACTATGATAATACCAGCCTGTGAACCACTTTGGGATACCCGTGGTTTTCTTCGATATATTATGACTTTTTGATGGCGGAATTTATCAAAGAATCGCCGCTTTGGGATACCCAGCGGCTCCGTTTTTGTTTATCTATTGGTGTACCCAATAGTTAATGTCACAAGTTTACTTGATGGCCAGTTGATTGTTTTATGTTGAAGTTACTTTATTAAATGTCAAGACAAATTAACAGCCAATATATTCGTTTGTTTTATTTACTTATTGATAGTTGAAGTTGAGAATCCTGAATAAATTGTTGTTGATAAAGTTTAAAGTGAAGGAAATGTACATGGGATTAAGGATATCAATCAATCTTGACTTATTGATTACTGGTTTGTAGGTTGTAGCAAAGTGCATAAGTCATCATCTGTTTTTGGAGTGTTTTTCAATAATGAGTTGATTATTTCTGTCAAATCCGAGATGTAAGTCGAGTATTTCTGTTGTTTACCCTTTACGTCTTATTCTGGAGGATATATTGATGGGATACATTCAGCAAAATATGCGTCATTAATGGAAAGAACATCATCAATGTATCTAGCTGAGGATGAAAGATCTAGTACATTTTTATTAGGTCAGTAGAACATGAAAAATATACGAATTCATCATGAGCTGAGATACGATATATATTAATCTAGCAAACAAGCTGATATAGAAAAGAACATAAATACAAAAATGTACTACATTTACAATTAAATGAAAATAAAATGACAGGGCGCAGTTAACTGAGATTTTAACAGAACGCCACTTTCATTTTTGTTCTTCATACCTTGGGGTCAACTTGGTGTCTTTACTTTGAGCATTTCTTAAAGTAACGTAACTAGTTAAAAGGACTGCATCGTAAGTTATCTTTCAAATCAGCATCTTCTTTTAATTTATAAACTATGAACAGGGGATTGTCAATAAAGGGCCTGTTTACACTTGGGTTTACGTAAGCCGGATAACTTAATCTGAAGAAAATAGATGTAATAACAAAATTACATAACAGAGTGGTCAAAGAGCCGAAGTCCGTGAGACAAAAAGACAAATCAGGTGGAAATCTGACAAAAATTGTCGACCGCAATGGTCCTGACTTGGTACAGGCATTTCAAAAGAAATGGTGGGTTATACCGTTTTTTTATGGTAACCTATTCCACAATATATGTCAAGTGATCATAATTTAGTGAATTCAGTAAATTTACATCATACCTCAATCATCCATGTAAAAATCACGTTTTCGAAAAAAAAACAAACCCAAAAACACTTTTACCTTTACCATTTATTATTGAAAGCAGCCATGTCGAAGAGATGTTGTCATTTGAGATAGTAGTTGATCTCTTGCTTAATAAACAACCAACTCTTCAGTGTCGAAATATATTTGCAGAAAGTGTCTTAATCTTTTCCCTTACTTCTTATCTTTATTTAAATACAATTTACCTTCATGTTTTAATACCATTTGCTAAAACTTAAAACTTTCACTGATTATGAGGAAATGTCTATTCGGTGTTTTGCCGCAAATATTGTCCACATTTAAAAATTATGAAGAATTGCATAATTTTTGACGTTATAAAAGGGCTTATCGAGGGGCTGATGTACCTTTAAACATTATATTTGAATCAATGAATGTTGTGTAGGCAGATTCTATAAATATTTTTGTTTCATTCTTATTTTCATACTAATAAGAAATAATATGGAATTCTTAATAGTTAAAATTACGTCTGGTTCTAGCGTTTTTTGTCTGCATTAAACGTCAGTAATGGCATCGTTTTTCAATGAATATTACATATCAGATTAAATTAGATTTAAAAGTACAACTGGATGTCAAAGAGACAACAACCTTATGAGCAAAGGTGTGTGTATGAACATTTCTTTGATATCCTGAGCGAAAACCTACATCAGAAAACTGATATCCATCACAAAGTACATTACAACACCGAATAAATTTCATTTGTAACGGCATGTAAATGATTGAGAATATAAAGATTTAATCAGTGACAAATGTTTTACTTATAATTTTTATTTTTTGGAATAATAGACTACAACTCTTTACTTAAGGTTTTTTGAAAAATTAACTAGAAATACTGTGAGCAAAGCTCACAAATACACATACCCCTCGAACCCCAATTTGATTCCAGAAGTAAACAAATCAAGTAAAATCAAATTTTAAATAGCTGGTGCACAATGGCAATATGCACTGAACATTCTGTGAAAGTTTCATTGAATTTCACCAAGTGGTCTAGGAGGAGTTGTGGCCACAAAGTATGTACCCTATGGCGGACGAAATAACGAACGGATGGACGAACAGACACCTTGATGTATATGTTATCTGTATATCGTCAAATATCATCCCGTGAGCCAGAAAATGAAGCACAAGCTTCATATTCTGGCGAGCTGGATGATATTTTACAATATTCCAGCTTTCAATATTCAGATAACTTGTTTATCCTTTTATACAGTAGTATATTAGGTTGGAGTCAAATTCTCCCTAGGTTGCGCGGGAAATGAGGTGCATTCCATTTTTTTACAAAATGAGAAATGATTTGTTATTATTTTATGAATGCACAATATTTTTTTTTGTTGGCTGAATTAATCAAAATTAGAAATGTTTTGATCGAACTATGTTAGCAAATCGAAATGAAATTGTTTTTTATCATTGTAGAACCTCTTCCATTGTTTACATTTATCTTAAAGTTTCTAGGCACTTTTATGACGTCACAAAGTAAACAAAACGGTGGCTCTGCTGAAGTTATCAGCGACCTAGTGTCCGTAGTTTTTCGAACGTCTCGTTTGTATTTTTGTGTATTGGCGATGGTAATTTGTTTACAAAATTGAAAACAAAAAATGTAATACATTCTTTTTCTAATTAAGATTTATTTCTTGCGAAACGGATAAAAGGGATATTGCTTGTGAAACGTTGGGAGAACTTCCTTGATAACTCAAGGTCAACCTTTTATTAAGTTCGGGTCAACCGGATATGGCTTTTGTGAAAGTGCTCTGCAGGCTGAGATAGGCGCTTGGAAGGAGGATAACACTATATTATACCGTTATCCTTTCTTGCTACGGGGTAAAAAAACAGTTCAACGCGTCAGAGCATAGTATGGAAATGAGAGAAATAACATAATCACCGAACAGAACTGTCAAATGCCGAAATTCAAAGGGTTAAAAACAAAACAGATAAAAAAAATTAATGGTTGAATACATCGGTTTGTGGCGCGCCAAACATACCATTTCATTGCGGAAGTGTTCTTGGCAACTTAACAGTAATTGCTATTGAAAGGTCGATGACAGTGAAAAAAATGTTAATCTCAGATTAATAAGGAGATCACCGAGATAACTATAGCTTATGCGAAAATCTGTATATTGAACCACAGAGTTTGGAATATATATATATATATATATATATATATATATATATATATACACACACATATATATATATAAGAAAGTAGGTTTTTAGAGTCTATAGATTGACTTTGTATTCTTGAAAATTTGAAACTATTTATAAGAATAATCCCGAATTTCATAAATGGTGGCTTTTAAGACCATCACTAATTGGCAAGATGTTTCCTCTAATGTAAATACGGTCTAAATTAAAAAAAAAAATTCATTCGGCCTTATGCAAGTTAATCGGTTTTGAGGTTTGACAGAACTGTACTTTAAAGATTATCTGTCCCCTTAAGACACAGCGTACCAGCAGATACTGCGGGGGGAAAGCATATATGCTTAGGAGGGGGGTGAGTTTTTTGACAATTTTTGCATGGTTGTCTGGAGAAAAGGTAAGTTTGCACATTATTAAAACGCAAAAGTGTAATAATGCTATATACCACGGAACCCAGCAATGAATAGGCTACACAATGGTCAACAGAATAAAGATCCACACACTATAGTTTCTTCGAACACATCGACATAATTTAAAACTTTCAGGCGAAAAGTTTTGGCCCCGTTCGGCCCCTCATAGCTGGGAAAGGAAGCAAGTTACCAAAAATCTAATAGCAGAGCGCCATATTAATTTTTCACAAGGAATCCATTAAAAAAACTGCATCAAAATCGGACTTAAAATTAAAAAAACATTTTTTTTAGATTTGTCCCTGTTGGGCCCTCTTTATCTCGTGAGCGGTACATGCTACGTGAAATCCGTTGGCATATATCAGATTGGAAATTTCCTCAGGAGCACACTGAAACAAACCCCATCATAATCCAATAAATAATAAAGATTCTACAGTCAAAAATGTGAAAACACCCAATTTCACCCCTTTTTGGCCCCTTTCTCTAAAACGGGCGGGGCCACCAACTCAAAATTAAAACCTCTGTTTACACGTGTGCCAAGATACATCGTACTAAAATTTCATAATGATCTGTCCACTAGAAGCAAAGTTATGCTGTCCACAGACGCCGACGACGCGGATGACGCCGACGATGCCAACACCATACCATTATACGACCGCAAATTTTTTTGCGGTCGTATAGAAATCTAAGTCGTGTATAAAAGTTGTATGTAAAATACACTTTCAGTCACTGGTGTCTTTCTTGTAGACTGCATCGTATTTTTGCTCTCATCCAGATGCATTATCTCAAACAATAAAGCAAAATATATAAATTTGCTTTCCCCCGCAAAGATATATGACCCCCCCCCCGGTCACACATACAAAAAGTGTGAAATATTCGTGCAACGTTGATATCACATATTTTTGAGTGACAAAGTCTTGGTGAAATTGCATTTTTAATTATATATGAACAAGTAAAACCATTAATATACATGTTGAAAAGGTAAATTTTTAGAAAATATCGCTTTTCACCTGAAAGTTTGAAATTATGTCGAAGTGTTCGAAGAAACTATAGTGTGTGGATCTTATTCTGTTGACCATCGTGTAGCCTATTCATTGCTGGGTTCCGTGGTATATAGCATTATTACATAATGTGCAAACTTACCTTTTCTCCAGACAACCATGCAAAAATTGTCAAAAACTCCCCCCCCCCTAAGCATATATGCTTCCCCCCGCAATATCTGCTGGTACGCTGTGCTTAAGATGAAGTCATTTTCCTATTAAGGGAGAAAAAGCATAAGAAAAATGGAACTATTGAATGTACTCTACAAAAACATTCAGAAAAAGACTACCTGACTAAACACAAGCATGCAGATATGAAAATGCTAATTAAGTAACCCGTATCTCAATGTCTTCCGTCTTTTTAAGATCATTTATGCATTATGTCTAATGGGTGTGTCTCAAGTTGACTTCCCGTATATACAAAAAATATCGTCACTGTTGTATTACATCTCTGCGCAAACACTAAGATATCAACCTTTAAATGCAAAATAAATATATAATGATAGTTGTATATGTTTTGCGGTCTTTGATGAACTTATATACAGGAATGTTTCAAACAAAATTGGACATTTTAACAAATATGTAGTTTAAATCGTATGGTTCATAGTAATTTCAGTAAACCTTCCACATGGTCAAAGTTTGTGTATATTTTCCAATTTAGCATCATGCTTTGATAAACAATATAATCTCTTTTTTATCTTCCACTATTATCAATGGATGACGGCCATTAATGACAAGCCTTTTCTGGCTTATTTGTCCAGACAATTGGATTTTCGCAGTTATATATAAATAAGGATAAACCCGTTTATCTCCTCTCGGACAGTCGGATAATACATACAATCATATGTCAAGACACACCTCAGTATCATCTTCATATACATATTCAAACAAATGCATGTAGACTCTGTTTGCTGCCATTAAAAATACCCGTATGAGCAAAAATCAAAACATGTGTATAATATTCACCTCTGGTGTGAAATCAATTCATTTTGCCACATTATCGCCCATTTTCTCCAATTACTTTTCCTTAATATTACATAAAAATGTATCATTTTTCGTTTTGGCGTATTATTCTATTTATCCATCGGATGTAATGTGCTACATTTGTATAAATACCATATTTGCCTTTCTGGCCACATCCTTCCCCGTAACTCGTAACACCATAAACAATCCATCGAGTAGTACCATTTATACTTTTCGGGCATAGCAGAGGTCCCCCACTATCTCCAGCACAAGAGTCTATTCCCCCTTTTTTATAACCAGCACATATTTGTTTGTCTGTTATTTTGTAATCAAAAGCCTTCCGACACTTCTTTTTATTTACAATAGGAACTTCAGCTTCTTGAAGAACATTAGATCCGAATAAATGCGTGTTCTTTTCCTTCCCCCAACCAACTGTCATACACATCGTATCATCTTTAATTGTCTCCCCTTCCGATGGTAGACATGCGTACTGCACTTCACCTTGCACCCTTTCCGGTCTCTTTAACTTAAGTAGTGCAATATCGTTTGTAATTGTTTCATAATTAAACAAATGATGTGGAAAATCTCTTTCCAAGAACAGATCTACCTCTTTTCCTTCTGGGAAAATCATATCATGTTCACCAACCCTTACGATAACTTTTCTTCGTTTTCCGCGCCTTCGTATACAATGCGCAGCCGTGAGAACCCATCCTGGTGCAATTAATGTTCCTCCACAGTATTGTTCTTTATATTTGGTTAAAATTGCTACCTGAAAATCAGCAAAACCATTCAAAAATTGGATAATCTCATTAGACACCGTTTCCTATTTAAAAAATAAAATGAGTTTAATTTTTTTTCGTTGTGAGTAATACCTTGTTGAAAAATTGCAAATATTTTTTTTTTTTTGGAAATTTTTATATTCTATTTGTGGTCATTCCGACAATCTCTTTGTGTTTATATGAAGTCGGAAACCAAATTTGCCTTACATGATATATTACATTATAGACGCAAGAAAAGTTTTTGTCCACATTTAAAAAATAACATCAGTTTATCATCGGAACAGTAGGGGAATTTGACGACGATTTTGCTTATATAAACAAGTCGAGAGCTGTCGCCGAATGGCAGCCAAATATACCCCCGCTCATTGAACACTGAATCGATATAGTAAGTGCAAATTTAAGTGGATGTAGACACAATACAGGTGTGGACACAGTACAAGTCTGGACACAATACAAGTATGATATAGTCTTCAAGAAAGAACTTTTCCTAAAAGTGCCAATGAAAATACTCTGTCAAAAATCAGACAAAATAAAAGTCACCCCTTCTTTGCCTTTTTGACATTTTATAAAAAAAATCATTACCGTTTAACACTTTGAAAACATTTTTTGAAGAGGAATACAATAAAATGAGTGTTTCTCTCCCACAACATGAATTCACAATATCTTTGCTTTGAATTATTTCTTTGCAAAATTAAGTCCAAAAAAATACTAAAAGTATTGCAGAAGGAATCAATGAAAGTCCCAGTCAAATTATCAGTTTCCTTCATGCATATCTCTGTATAATGTCCTTCCTTTTTTGTAAAGTTTCATCAAAATTCTATAAGTGGTTTAGGAGGAGTTGTGCTTACGAGTAACCCATACATAGGGAATCAACGAAAAGGGTCAAATTATCTCCCCTTCCTGATTTGGACAATAATTATATTCCTTCATGTATATCTTCATACAGTGTCCTTCCTTTGTGTAAAGTTTCATTAAAATCATCTCAGTAGTTTAAGCGGACTTGTGCGTACGAGGTATCCCATACATAGGGAATCAAATAAAGTCAAAGTTAAACTATCTCCCCTTCCTGGTTTTGGACAATAATTATATTCCTTCATGCGCATCTCTATATAGTGTCCTTCTTTTGTGTAAAGTAAAAATTCCTCGAGTTGTTTTAGAGGAATTGCGCTTACAAGAAGTGTAAACAGACGGACACACAGACAGATAGGGTGATTCCTTTATATCCCAAAACTTTGTTTGCAGGGGGTATAATAAACATTAAATTACAATTGTTCATAAAAGAACGAAAATAGTTAAAGGTACATATTTATCATTATTTAAATTTAGACTGTATTCTAGATGTTGGTGCAATACTACAATTTTTAGCAAATACTCTTTAAAATTGAAAATTTGGGTAAAACTTTAACTCAATAGCACCAGAAGAAGATCATGATATAATTAAACATTGACTTCGGAAAGTATTAAACATTTCTTCCTTATATAAACTAGTGATGAAAAGATGTTGTGTAACAGGACATCCATATCATGATGAAAGTAAGAAACTCACTAAAACTATGTTAAAATATTTAGTACAACTCCTCTATTTTTTGTCATAGATAAGATCTTTTAACATTTATTATTTGGAAAAAAAAATGTATACCTACTTTAATTTTGGCAACATGTATCTGACAATTTACATTATGCTTGACAACGTCACGTAGAGAAACAGTGGTTGCAACGTGCCAACTTACAATTTAGAAGTCGGCATATCTTTATATAAATGATTATAGTCATATATTACCTGCCAGGGCCAGCTGTAGGGTGTGGCCTGTTTACCTCCTACGATTCTATATGATCCTCCATTTCTAATTCCACATTGCCCTTTCATACTTTGTAATGTGTTTGATTTAACGTTAGAATGGCCTGATTTTTTCCTCCCTGCGGAACAAAAAAATATTTTTACAATTGTACTAGTATCGAAGAGGCAGCTATTCTCATTTTATCTGAATAACCTGAAAATTCCACAATTTAAATTATAGAATAAACAATGATTGGTTGATTTTGAAAGAGAAACTCTCTTGTTTCATAACTACCGGTACGTTTAAAGTACAAACTACCTGTAAATGGAAATGTTTTCTCAGAAACCCTATTATTCATACTGGTCGTACAAATAAGAACATTGAGAAGTATCTCCCTCGTGCAAAGCCCTATCCCTAGCTGATTTGGGCTTCAATCTAAATTCGTTTGGTTATTTTTCCTCTACACGCTTTTATACATCAAACAGTTCATGTGCTTCCGAAAGTCTTGTCCTCCACTGCAGAGGCATAAGTTGCTCAAATGGGTATTTGCATTAACAACTTCAATATTTAGTCATCTGTTCCTTTAAATGATTTGCATACTTCTAGAGACATTTCGTATCTCTTTCGCCAGCGCTTCGCCACTATATTCTATGACTTTTTCAGCAGTGTAAATAACAGATGATCATTATATTACTTTAAAATCGTGTCTCAGCTAATTTGAAAAGCAGACAAATGTATAAAATTATATTTTTATCAAATGTGCCAAACAATTCAACTGGAATAATGTATATTTTTTATAGATGAAAGAAACAAAAGTAGATTGAACGCATGATTTCTAATTAAGTTATTGCATCAATTTGCAGGTGTACTTTTGTGGGCGTCGGCTTAACATGGATTTACATCTTTTATATCTGATCAGAGTACATTGCAGTTGTCATTTCAAAAACAGCCAAAGAAACCATATGCTTTTGATGCAAAAGATAGAAGGCAAGGAAGTGGCGAGAATGTATAATATATGTTTGTACATATATGAGACAATAAGGCTAAAACTGGATGGTCAAGAAAACAACAAATCAAACTAAAAGTGTTCTTGCATAAGATCAGATTACAGATCTGGATATCTTTCACAAGTGTAAGAAATTTCGTCTTTTCTCGAGTTGACTGTAGCGAAATGAGAGGAAAAGACGTATAATTTCTTACACGAGTGAAGATATCCCGATCTTTAATTTTGATTTTATGCAAATACCTATTTATTCCGTGAAAAGTGAAAAGAAACGTCTGGAAACCTGTGCTGTTTGAACAACGTTGTCGCCATTTGAGTGTTCCTTATATTTTGACGTAAGGTGTTTAATGATGTTTAGTCATGTTTACAATTATTGTATCACGGAACAAAATAAAAGGAAAAAATACAAATGTTTCATTCTATATATTACAAGAAAACGCCCGATTATCTTAATGAATTAATACCCCCTTCTATTCAAACAACTACTGTTATCCTTTACGTAACGGCGACGACCTTATAATCCCCTTCTGTAGACTCCTTTTCCTATCAGCAATCAGATCTTGGAACAACTTGGATATAAACGTACGATATATTGATAGCCCTTCAAGTTTCAAGATGGCCTTACAAGATAAATATTCAACAGTTCCGAAGCATTTTTATAGTGGTCCTAGAGAAGAGAACATAATTTTAACACAGCTCCGATGTCCGATGTCTTTTTTTAAATAGCGACTTATAATGTTAATATTGTTCAATGTGTTTATCACCAGGAGACAGTTGATCACTATCTTCTTCATTGTTCATTATATAATGAAGCAAGAGTAACACTTATAAATAATATTTCAAGAATATTGAACGTTCATAATACAGATTCTAAATTATTGTTTGGTTTAGATAGCAATTTATCGTCCGAAGAATATGAAATTGTACTACATCATGTTTTTATTTTTCTTAAAACCTCTAAACGTTTCCATTGATTAGTGAATTTACTTTGTTTAAAAGCTGATTACTCATGTACACACTCAAACACACTTACACATGTGACTTATCTATTTATTTGCTTTTTTTTATATTATTTCGTATCATTATATTGTAATTGTAGTTATATTTGCATGTCCAATTATTGTTATTAATTGTAATTTGGAGAGGACCTCGTGGCAAGCTCCTGCTCGTGTCTTATCCGATTTGTATTTGTTATGCAAATAAAAAAAGTTTAAACCAACCAACACGTCTGGTTGGTCATATACCGGTGCATCGATCTCACATGCATGGGTCATCTCCCACTGTAAACCACCATTTACGAAAGAAAGCTAAAACATGACAAGCATGAAATTGAAAAGAAAGCATCATCTAGTTACGTCGGCAAAACGGTTGGATTTTTTTTTGTTCACGAAAAATTCACGATACAATTTGGAAACAATTACAAAAACAGGAAAACAGCAAACACCTACAATGGCCAGGAACTACAATCACATGCCACAATCTACAAGCAAACTGCACCAGAAAAACAATAATGAAAACAAGAGACAAACATAAATAACGATAGGAACTCGGGATAGCCGGACTTGGTACCGGCACCAGCAAAAGCCAGTGGTAGGGTTAAACCGGTTTATGGGTACCCAAACCTCCCCTTTCTCTATCCCGTTTCCCTATAGTATCATAAACACGCGAATAAAACCTAATACAGGTAGACTACTAACTCAATGACCACTATCTTGGAACAGAAAAAGCATAAGACAAAACGTAATTTTGAAAGAAGGGTCAAAGAGTGCTCGCCGCTAAACTGCCGGCTAGCTCAAGGAATCTAGTCTGCTGGTAAAACACTGTCGCACTACGGAAGAAAAATCAAACTCAAAACTTCCCGAAGGGTTTGGTAAAGAGTCTTCATGTATTTCTGCAGACATCGGCAGTATCAGTGAGAGGCCAGTATATATGTAAAGTCTTCAGGTCACTGGAATCCAAAGCCAATTTAACGGATTTGTTCACAATATCTCGTCGATATCCACTATTACGTAAAGAATGTAAGTTACGTCCCAGTTTTTCTGGATTGTTAATCAGTTTTTGACATTTTTTAACAACATTTCCATAAAATCGAGGATGAGAAATCAACTCGAGATCTGCATGGTATTATATCACATCTTTAACTGTCTTGTAGCCCTAAAGAAATAAGGTTCAAGACCAAAATGAGAGATTTGTTTTATTCAAACTTTAAAAAGACGGATTTTATAGCCGATAAATAAAACAAGTTGTGAGGTGAAAAGATCTTTGTCACTGGTAGCAAACCAAGACTAAAAAACAAATATGAAAAGAAATTTTGTTGAGGAATGGTTTCAGCTAGATATAGTTGGGTGCATTCATCACCTCACTCAAAGTTAACATAGAATTGTTCTTAGGACTACTCTAATTTAGAATCGTTTTAAAACAGTCCTATGACTCTTCCAGCAAAGTTCTAAAGGCATTCATCGTATGGAATAGTTCTAAAAACAGTCATTGCCAGGAACATGATATCGATGCCAGCACCCATTGAACTCCCTGGAATTTGACTCAAATCATTTGCCAAAAGAACACTCGATATCGATGCCGTAATCATAATCTTTCTATATTTTGACTA